>CM033121.1:12062438-12111426 GCA_019321725.1 Paulownia fortunei | reverse complement strand
CATGTACATTAAAATAAATTTATTATCCAAAATATTATTTAATCAACAAATCAAATCTTAAACGTATTTAATAACTCAAATACCACCATTCAAATAATAATAATAATAAAATTACTAGATAAATCTTTCTTTAAAATTTTAAATAATTTACATAATACAATAATTTAATCAATAAAATAATTAAAAATAAAATATACACTAAGATAAAATTATTCTCTAAAATACTATTTTTGAAATAATTTTACTCACTTAAAATAATTATAAATAATTTATGATTTTCTAAATAATCAATGGTATTCAACTTTATAAATTATTTTTTTAGTAATTTTATTTTTATTTAGGAGCCCGACTCCTTGAAAATTAAAATAATTAACTACATATAAAGATAAATTTATTCTCTAAAATACTGTTTAGTTTAAAGTATCAAAATTTTCTTGGTCACTAATTTATATTTATAAAATAATTTATTGAAATTAATTAAAAATGTCTAAAAAATTAAATATACCTAAGATAAATTAATTACCTAAAATACTATTTTTTGCAATAAATTTACCCATAATGAATACAATTATAAATTAAAATTAATATATTACACACATTGAATATAACTACAAATAAAATCACAAAACTCCAAATGTTTACTAAAATAAATTATTCTAAAAATATTATTCATAGTAATAAAAGTACTCGCACTCAATATTAATTACAAATAAAATTATATTTCTATTATTTAATATCTAATCACATACGACATTCAAATAAATAAATTTTCAATACTATTTATTAAAATAAAAATTACTCATACTAAATATAATACTAAAATTTTCTAAAAACAAATTCTATTAAGTTATTAATATATAAATTAAATTCTCAAATGAAAATATATATGGTATGATAATATAATTTAATATTTATTTACATAGATCATTCACATATCTAAATTACCCATATCAAATATAATGATAAATAAAATAATTAAAATCTGCATGTACATTAAAATAAATTTATTATCCAAAATATTATTTAATCATCAAATCAAATCGTAAACGTATTGAATAACTCAAATACCACCATTCAAATAATAATAATAATAAAATTACTAGATAAATCTTTCTTTAAAATTTTAAATAATTTACATAATACAATAATTTAATCAATAAAATAATTAAAAATAAAATATACACTAAGATAAAATTATTCTCTAAAATACTATTTTTGAAATAATTTTACTCACTTAAAATAATTATAAATAATTTATGATTTTCTAAATAATCAATGGTATTCAACTTTATAAATTATTTTTTTAGTAATTTTATTTTTATTTAGGAGCCCGACTCCTTGGAAAATTAAAATAATTAACTACATATAAAGATAAATTTATTCTCTAAAATACTGTTTAGTTTAAAGTATCAAAATTTTCTTGGTCACTAATTATATTTATAAAATAATTTATTGAAATTAATTAAAAATGTCTAAAAAATTAAATATACCTAAGATAAATTAATTACCTAAAATACTATTTTTTGCAATAAATTTACCCATAATGAATACAATTATAAATTAAAATTAATATATTACACACATTGAATATAACTACAAATAAAATCACAAAACTCCAAATGTTTACTAAAATAAATTATTCTAAAAATATTATTCATAGTAATAAAAGTACTCGCACTCAATATTAATTACAAATAAAATTATATTTCTATTATTTAATATCTAATCACATACGACATTCAAATAAATAAATTTTCAATACTATTTATTAAAATAAAAATTACTCATACTAAATATAATACTAAAATTTTCTAAAAACAAATTCTATTAAGTTATATAATATATAAATTAAATTCTCAAATGAAAATATATATGGTATGATAATATAATTTAATATTTATTTACATAGATCATTCACATATCTAAATTACCCATATCAAATATAATGATAAATAAAATAATTAAAATCTGCATGTACATTAAAATAAATTTATTATCCAAAATATTATTTAATCATCAAATCAAATCGTAAACGTATTGAATAACTCAAATACCACCATTCAAATAATAATAATAATAATAAAATTACTAGATAAATCTTTCTTTAAAATTTAAATAATTTACATAATACAATAATTCAATCAATTAAATAATTAAAAACAAAATAAACACTAAGGTAAAATTATTCTCTAAAATACTATTTTTTGAAATAATTTTACTCACTTAAAATAATTATAAATAATTTATGATTTTCTAAATAATCAATGGTATTCAACTTTATAAATTATTTTTTTAGTAATTTTATTTTTATTTAGGAGCCCGACTCCTTGGAAAATTAAAATAATTAACTACATATAAAGATAAATTTATTCTCTAAAATACTGTTTAGTTTAAAGTATCAAAATTTTCTTGGTCACTAATTTATATTTATAATATAATTTACTAAAATTAATTAAAAATGTCTAAAAAACTAAATGTACTTAAGATAAATCAATTACTTAAAATACTATTTTTTGAAATAAATTTACTCATAATGAATACAATTATAAATTAAAATTAATATATTACTTACATTGAATATAAATACAAATAAAATCACAAAACTCCAAATGTATACTAAAATAAATTATTCTAAAAATAGTATTCATTGTAATAAAAGTACTCGCACTCAAAATTAATTACAAATAAAATTATATTTCTATTATTTAATATCTAATCACATACAACATTCAAATAAATAAATTTTCAATACTATTAATTAAAATAAAAATTACTCATACTAAATATAATAGTAAAATTTTCCAAAAAAAAAAATTCTATTACTTTATATAATATATAAATTAAATTCTCAAACGAAAATATATATGGTATGATAATATAATTTAATATTTATTTACATAGATCATTCACATCTCTAAATTACCCATATCAAATATAATTACAAATAAAATAATTAAAATCTGCATGTACATTAAAATAAATTTATTATCCAAAATATTATTTAATCAACAAATCAAATCTTAAACGTATTTAATAACTCAAATACCACCATTCAAATAATAATAATAAAAAAATATCTAGATAAATCTTTCTTTAAAAATTTAAAATAATTTACATAATACAATAATTTATTTAATTAAATAATTAAAAACAAAATATACACTAAGATGAAATTATTCTCTAAAATACTATTTTTTGAAATAATTTTACTCACTTAAAATAATTATAAATAATTTATGATTCTAAATAATCAATGGTATTCAACTTTATAAATTATTTTTTTAGTAATTTTATTTTTATTTAGGAGCCCGACTCCTTGGAAAATTAAAATAATTTTATTTTGATAACCTTGAGGTTATCAAAATAAAGTGATGTGAGGTTATTGGAATTATTTATAGGAGAGTTATTTTCTGGTGTAGTATGGTGTATGAACCATTTGAGCATCATAGGCTTGTGGACTTGGGCCATTCTTATTAGGCCTCTTGAATTTAATGTTTGACCCCCTATTAGAATTATAGCCCATCTTAAGCCCTCATTCTCGGTGTGAGTTAGGCGAAGAATAAGTTAGCTGAGAGTAAATTATTTAACGAGTAGGCATGGCTTACAATCGCATGAAGTATGAAAGTTTATTGGCCTATAATTATCTTAGGGTTTTCGGACATAAGGCCTTCCCAATTGTTAATGGAGATGTAGCAACAATACCTCTTTGAACATTTTATCAAACATATGCTTAACAATATTTAATCATCATCTATAGCGATAAATGTGTCTAAAACACTATCCGTATACACACGTCTAACTCAAAGTAGAAGTCCATAATGATCCCATGTAGTGATTGTAATAATTAACAACATTCGGGCGAGCAAAAGTCCTCTAATCATCCAACCAAAGGGGCGGAATTTCACATTATTGCAGGCTGCCATAGAAAAGTTAAAGGGCGGCCTCAACCCAAGTCGAGAGAAACCGTGGAAATAGCCATCACAATGGTAGGAAGGGCCGCCAGTAGGCCGAGGCGTGCCTCCTCTCGCCTGAACTCGAGCAGCCTCGCCCAGCTGCGGGCTATTTTTTACTTATTTTTTCTTTTTTAAGAGGAAAATTCTTTTAGAATTACACTACTATTTATGATGCAGCAGGAGCTTAAAATGAGCCATGGCTTAGGTTCAAGGATTTTACCTCTATTCTATATTGTAATGTGAAAATGGTAGTAAAACGTGTTTTTTAGTATTTTTCATTAGATCCCAGATGACGGGATGTGTTTATTGAAATTTTTACTACAAGTGTGTTGGGTTTCGTATATTTTGGGATAGGTAACACTGTGGAAAATCAAAATTTTAACAGAATATAAAAATCATGCATATCAAATATGCATCCCGGGAATCCACACGAATTAATCAGTTGCGTTCAACTAATTTTCTTTAACAATTAAAAACCAGGTTCGTGATTTATATCTAAAACCACTTCGATTGATATAAGGATTGAAGGAATTCAAATTCCTAACTGCTCAGTAGAAACTGATTCACAAGGAATCCAAATGTCTTTCCTCCAAGTGTATCCACATGCCGGGACAAGTCCATAAACACTTGATCATTGCCAATGAATTAAAGTTCTTGTCCCTAATTAAATATTTGAGAGTGCAATTCAATTTCAAAAATAACTTGTGTTTAGAGAATTAAATTGATACAAGCTGGGAACCCTTTTGTGTAGGAGAAGACACGAATTGAGAAAAAATAGGAGCGCGAGTGGCCAATTATCATTGGAGTTTTTCTCTTGTAATTTTTGACCCCTCAAGTGTGTATTTATAAACACTTGAGATCTAGCCCTAATCCAATTAGGATTCTCCCTCTTTTCCTCCTTATCCTATCATTTTCTAATTGATTTGCTCTCCAAGACTCCTAGTTAAATCATGAGTTTGGACTTTTAATTAATTAAAAGTTCAATTAATTAATCTCTATCAATTAATCAATCTCAAATTAATTAATTGATCCAATAAACTAATTAATTAGTTCCAAAAGGCTACCCAATTAAATTAGGCCTCAAAAACATTAGTCCCCATTACTTAAAGTGGTTAAATTAATTGAACTCTTTAAATTATATTAGTATATTAATTAATTGATTCAATCACTTAATTAATTCACTCCCATTAGACCCTAATCAAATTAGGTTAAATTAATTGAACTTTTTAAATTATATTAGTATATTAATTAATTGATCCAATCACTTAATTAATTCACTCCCATGAGCCCCTAATCAAATTAGGTTCAACTAAATAATTCTATTATTTAACTGGATGAATTAATTGAACTTAAATTAATTCTAACTCAAATTAATTAATCTTCGTTAATTAACTTAATCAAATCACTTTGGATCAAAGAATTAGATTAGAGGTGAACTATTTCGCTTTGTGTGTGACCCCTTATATTCACAATTAAACTAGCAACGGGCTTGCAACGGGCTTGCAACTTATGAATATAATAAATATTCTGATTAATTAATCTAATTAATTAATTTAATTAATCAATTCACTTGAAATTAACTATTTGATTCCAAAAACCTTACAAGTAAGCACCCAATAGTGCATTTTGATTACTTGGGTTTAAGTGAATAGTAAGTGAACCTATTTCAGTTACAAGTAATATGTAAATACGGTTCTTCCGTTAACTAATCTACTAATTAAATGTAGGACATGAATTATTAGTTGAAACTCTATTTTGACTTAATAACTATGATTCAATTTCAAGTCACATTGATCATTTTGATGAATCATTAAAAAACTCCACGTCTAATATACATCCTTCATTGGCCAATGTCTTTATGATCAAGGACTATAAAAATGTAGGAGATTCACCTATTCTACTAGATAGGTAACAGATCATTTATTGGTCACTCATCAACCTCCATACACGAAGACCATGGACCCAACGTAAACCCCTTGTAATTGTCATACAATCGACAAATATATCAAAGTGCATGATCTCGTGCGTACGACTACCATGGTCCCTCAAGTCAAAGGACTAATTAATGCACTATCGAACTGAGAAAATTCTCATTTGACATACAACGTTTCCAAATTGGAAATTTTTCGTGGGCCAGTTCGGTGTACTTGTTCTCCAACAAGCACTACACATACATTAGCATCCCCATGCCGATCCCTATAAAATGAGACATTCTTCTTTTGAGCATGGATCGTGTGTGTGAATCTATTGGTCTAATATATGTCCCATCTTAATGAACCCCTGACTTAGAATAAGTTTAAGATCAAAGCCATTGAAGCATGTTCTATGATCGCCATCATATGCGCGACCATGCCCCAAAGTTATTTATGATCTAAGTACTTTATCCAATTGCCTGAATAGTTAAAGATAAAGAAAATATCTATTATTAATAAACATAATGAATGCTTTTACAAGAGTAAAAAGATCGCCACTAATTGGCTCGCCGAACATTACTCTAATAAAGTATACCATGTCAAGTTTTAGTATAGTATGATGAGACGGGTTATCACATCCATGGGGATTGAAATCTAATTATCACTAAATTCTATAATTAAAATAATCCTTACTTTATTCAGATGGCCTAAATAAGAGTTGTAATTAATAAAGTTAAAGATTCCTATAACTATAGGAGAAAAATTCACTTGGCAAATAATCAAATATTTAATAGGTAATTAATTCTAGAGGCACAATTCACCTAGTTTTCAACTATGTTCACCAATTAATTTATCAATTTCAAGCCAAAAATTTGTAAGTCAAGTACCTTTAAAGTAATCAACTTCCTCTCTCTAGTGCCGAGTAATTATAAATTCTAACTCAAATTTCAATATATCTATAAAAATCCAAAATTAAAATTCTATCAAAGCATAATGGATTCTTCAATAAAACTTCAAAGAGTTCATAAGCGTATCGACTTTATGGATTCCTAGGTTGTGTTATTCTATGGTCATGTATAAAGTTTTTTCTCTCAAACGTCGAACTTCATACACCAAACATTGAACATTAATGGCCAATTAATCAAGAAAGTAATCAAATCAATATAACACGAATAAATTAAGGAACTTGAAATAACATAAATTGGAATCCAAAACATAGGATTTAATATCGATTATATCATCCCTTAAAAACTAAAATTTAATTCATGATAAAAGTAGAAAAAAACTCATAGATAATTTTCTACACATCAGGAGTGATAATCAAGAAATCAAAGAGAGAAAACAAAAGAAAAAGGTAGGGAAATCTTCTTTGTCTTCAGATGATGGATGCCTTCAATTATCTTGTTGAAGTCTCTCCTTGCTCTCAAGCCTTATTCTTGTGTTCTCCAAGTTGCCAAGTTCCTTGAATGTGTTTTAGGTCTTTCTTTTATAGTTTTCTTCTGATATTTCAAGATAACATCCCCTAGTGAAACCACTTTGAGCCTTTCAATAAATAAATATTTTTTTTTATAACCATATCTTTTTACCTAGCTTAAATACACTATTATCCAACCTTTGTTCTAAAAATAATTAGAGTTTAAGAGACATTCCATTGACAGCGTGAACTTACAAAAAAAATTCAAGTTGGAATAGAAGATAAGTGTGGGGGAGTTTCTCTTCAAAAAAAAAACAATAATAAAAAAAATAGAAAGAAAAAAAAAATGCAAAGTGCTATGAGTTGCAACTAAAAATTAGATGTTGCAAGATGAATAAGAAGGGTCCAATTCAATGACAATAGACCCCAGTGTTGAAATTTGTGGAGTTTGAGAATTCTTCATAGATAAACTCTATGTCTCTAATTCCATGAAGTTTTTAGAACCTTTTTTGCATCTTATCCTTTTATTTTTTAGCTACATCACTACCCTTTGGCCCCATTATAACCTTTGTTGAAGACCTTTTGATTTCGTGTGGTGCCTTCAGTGTAGTGGAAATTTGTACCAAATGAAGAGCCTATGATGTCTGACTTTTCTGTTAGAGATTAGGTGATGATTTTTGTAAGGTTTTATGAGAATTCACTTATTTGAAGATGCATAGTTTCGTTACTATTGACATTAACTATCCACACACACACTTGAGTATTCTAATTGTGGAAATGTATTGACTTTTGAATGACTAAGAGTTAAACTCAATACTTGTTTGATTTTATTTCCATATTACTTTGTTGCTTCATGAGAATAAAAGTTGGAAGATAGTTATTATAGGTGTTTGTGGGTATCACTGCTGAAAACCTTCATGAGACTATAACTCGTCCTCTGTGGGCCACCTAAGGGTTTAAAAGCTTGTTGCATATGCTAAATGCAATCGTGATTTCCTATGAAAGTGGATTAGTTTAGGTTTGTTTTAGACTTGATCGAGGACAAGCAAATGTTAAGTGTGGGGGAATTTAATAACTGCATATTTTGACATATTTTTGTATCAAATCCTTTATACTTTTTTTGTTTTATTCTTGTTAATATTATTTTTTTATTAATGTTTTGTGTTAGGGAATAAATGGAAGCATGTTTCCAAACTTGTGTAGTTTTTGTAATTTGAGCATAACTTTATGATCAAAAGCCCTATGGACCTGAAGCTTATTTCATTTTAAAGACAAGAGATAGAAGCACAACTTTTCTATTGGAAGCTCAACCTAATTCAGTCTTGATTATAGCAGAAAATTTGTCCAAGTAGTTGCACAAAATGGATCACCAAAATTCAAATCAGAGTTCAGCCCAGTATTGACTTATTTTACCAATTGGGTCATATCTCTTAAGCCCAAATTTATTTTGGGCTAAAATTTGGATATGTTATATGCAAGAGGTAAATCAACCATTTTTATGAAAAAAATCTGATGAGAAAATGTGTCAAAATGGTAAAAACACAGGCTGCAATTTGTTGCTGCTATTAAAGGATGGCTTTTGGATATGATTCGGTAATTTGACCGTATCTCCTTCATCTGACCACCGAATTTGACAAATGATATATGAAAATCTATCAAAACCGAAATATATATAATTTTTATTCTTTATGAATCATCAAAATCTAGTTATATATAATCGAAAAATATAATTCAATTCGGTAGGTGAGGACTTGGTGTAACAACTTACCAACTCTTGGCAACTAACATACCACTTGATTAACCCCTCCATTATTTGTTTGACCTCTAGATTACTCTAAGTACTATAAATAGGCCATGTATTAAGCTTGTAAGAGAGGGGGGTAGAGGGTTTCTTTAGGCTAAGATTTATAGTATGTATGTTTTCTAGTAATGTAAATTTTCTTGTAGTAATAAAAATGCATTCTCTAGTTTCTCTTATATTTTTAGTCTTTGCTACTTTTATTATGTCTTTCTAACTTTTATTTTGCTAAGGAAAAAGGGTGAACCTCTTGATGGAGGAAGAGAAATAGTTATAAGGGTAGAAAATGTTTAAGTATGTTGTATTATTATTTTTATTTTTGATCCAAGCCCTACTTGTTTTATAGTGATTCTTGATTTATGTATCTCCAATGGCATAATAAATACTTGGGTTCATTTAGCTTATTGTACAATTTTACGCCACCGAATGCTAATGTGAAACCTTGATATTTTGTCGACAAAGGTATACATAAATGCTTGATCTCATAAATAAGTGTTGGCATTAAGAGAAAATTTGCAATAGTAAGACAATATCATGATTACCTTATTGCATGAGTTATTTGATAATATCTTCATATTAGAACCTTCATTATGTATGTATGTATTCCAATTGTAGCAATTAATAGAGATAAAAAGAATGAATATCCGTTTCTCTATCCAAAACTTAAGAGTGGATCCATAATCCTCAATACTTTTATTACTTCAGTTTTCTTTAGTTACAACATATATTAATTGTTCATATATTTTAATTCACATAAATCCCATTTTTTTGAATTATAATCTTGAATTCTTCAAGCAACTTCCCTATGGATCGACCTCGGACTTACGAGAAATTTATTACTTAATACAACCTGCACTTGGGTTTGCAACCTTAAAGTTGTAGCAGGGTGGCTTAGAGGATCAATGCATCATCATGTGTTCCTCTCTGTGGTTCCAAATCCTCATCATCAAACGAGATCTATAATTACTCCTTGAGGAGGTGGAATGCCTAAGTAATGTTGGATATAGGGAATATGTCCCACTAACTGCTCGGAGGAGTGCTTTCCTGCATTAGATGAATCTCTGCAAGCCGGTATTCCTAAATTTACTTCTACTGTCGTTGTCTCTCCAAGGTCATATTGGTAATGTAGTGGCTCCCAACTTCCTTCTACTATGTCAAAACCTATCTGATTTTGTTCTACTCCTTCTATTATCTACATTCTCAGTATTGAGGTAGGGTTTTCCATAGACGACACTAAAAGTTGCAATATAAACCTCGATATATAAGTTGATTGATAGAAAGTTGTTGCCCCTTAGAGTTGATCCCATCTTCCCTTGACGAGCTAACTGCATGACTTTGTCTTTGAATATGAAGCAATCATGGATTGAATGCCCCACCAAACGATGGTACTTGCAGTACTTTGGGTCATCAACACGCCCAGCTTCTTCAGGACGTTTCATTTTAGGTAATTCAATGAGATTTTCTTTGAGCAAGTCATCGAATATTCCAGAGACATCAGAGTCAAGAAATGGATATTACTTTGCTTGCATCTCTTTTAGAGTCAACTTTCTTTGCCCCCTTTCTTGAGGGGTGTCTTTCTTTTCACCGCTCTTATCATTTGTGTTACCTTTGAATTTGATAGGTGCTACATTAACCGCCATAGATTCTTTGTTTGGAGCTTTAGAGAAAGGCTTGCCTCCCTTCTTGGCTTCATACCATTCTTTGGACCTTTGAGGCTCTTGGATGGGTGGCCCTTCAACTCCACTTGCAGCCATACTCAACTCCATATCGTGGGCTCGAGTAGCCAACTCTTCAAACGTCCTTGGTTGGATTCCTTGCAGGATATACCGAAGGCCCCAATGCATTCCTTGGATGCACATCTCAATAGCTGAAGCCTCTGACAGTCGATCTTTACAATTGAGGCTTAAGTTTCTCCAACGATTGATATAGTCGATGACAAGCTCTTCCTTCCACTGACGTGAATTCGTAAGTTCAATCATGCTAACTGTCCGTCGAGTACTATAAAAGCAGTTGAGAAACTCTTGTTCCAACTGTTCCTAACTATCGATTGAGTTTGCCTCCAAGTCAGTATACCAATCAAATGCATTTTCTTTCAATGAGCGAACAAATTGTTTCACTAAGTAATCTCCATGTGTTCCAGCATTATTACATGTCTCAATAAAATGGGCCACATGCTGCTTCGGGTTGCCCTTGCCATCAAATTGCTGAAATTTTGGAGGTTGGTAGCCAACTGTCATCTTCAAATTATCGATCCTTTGAGTGTATGGTTTGGCATAAGTCAATGAGGACTTAGAGCTCCCATCGAATTTATCTTTGATAGTTCCCATGATAAACTCCTTCAATTGGTCAACTGGAATCAGCCCATCAGATGAAACTTGGAATTCTTGAGTTGAAGGCTTCTCCTTTTCACTTGATTGTTGCTTTGTGGACGTTTCAACTTCATCATGAACCTCAACTTTTTTGCCCATTATGCGGCTAACATCAGCATTGTCTACTTTGTTCATCAATTTTGTGATTTGAGAGTCTTGCTCTTGAACATGTTTAGTGAGTCCCTCAATGGCCTTCGTTAAACTTGCAATTTGCTCCTCGAGAGTTGTAGCATTTATCACCATGACAGGCGCTATGTTTGAGGTAAATGAGTAACTTGATGTTGAGCGAGGGGTGGATGATGCAGATTCATCCTTTAGGTTTCCATCATCTTCGTTTATATTGGCAAGATGTGGCAAATCTTTCTCAGCAGTTTCGAGCAAAGGAGTTATCTCGGAAGATGATAGCAACTTTTTCGACATACTTCTTGTAACGACACCAATACTTCCGCCTGCAGCATTTGAAGAATTTGAAGTAGTAATTTTCACTACTGCGACCTTGCGAGTAGTCATTATGATATTTCAAAATTTCTGAAGAAAAGAGATGAGAGGTAGAGATCGTCCCACTGGGCGTGCCAGAAATTTGTAACATAAATTTCGTTGTCTGTAAAATTAACAAACAAGAAAAAATTGTACAAATGAAATTTTATTGAATTAAATAGATAAAGTGGTTACAATCTCTATAATTCCTCTGATTCTTCTCTTCAAGAACAATATCTTCTGGGATTTGAACTTTTGGAGGTGCAATCGCCAATTTGATCTCCTCCGAAATGGATTTCGTCCTTCAATAACGTTAATTCGAGGGTTTAACACCTTAATCTCGAATTAAAATGTTAAAACTTCAAGAATGTAGACTTCTTGGATTAGAATATTTGTCGGTGGATTGACTCTTCGATCTCCTTCAATGTGGATTTAATCTTCAATAACGTTAATTCGAGGGTTTAACAACTTAATCTCGAATTAAAATGTTATTATTTGAACGAACTCCGCGATGAACGCCTTGATTGTTACTTTGAACACCGTGGATCTCCTTGAATTTTGACCGTCTTGGTTGAGAGAATTTCCTCTAACACCTTTCTTGCTTGGATCTCTTCTTCACCACTTATATTTTTTACTCTTGCGAATGACCCTATTTATACTTGTAGGATAGGGGTTATTTGATAAGTCATTGATGAAGTAACACGATTTGATTGGATTTTCATGATTTTATTGATATCTATCTTTTGATTATCAAGATTTGATACAATCTTGATTTTCAAGAATTGAGATTTGACACTTGGTGAAATTTAATTGGTCAATAATATATATTATAATATCAATTAATTAACTATTTAGTTTAAAAATTAAATTTGATTCAATTTCCAATATAAATAGAAAATATAAAATTGATATTTAATATATTATTTCATATGTGTGTCACAATTTTATAGGGATAAATTTTTTTTATCTACAATTACCATTCAAAAGCTTTGATAATTGAAATTCTTTTCTATATTTTAAATAAATTAAGTTAAAATATATACTAAAATTTACTAATATAACCTAAAGTGTAAATATTTTAAAAAAATTAACATCTAATAAAATGGAATCAAAATTTATAACAAAAATAAATATTTTAAAAATAAATTAATTTTGACAACATTTAATTAAAAATATAAATTAAATTATACAAGCACAATAACTCATCGAATAATATTTAATAAATGTATAAAATTGGAACCAAAATTAAAAACAAAATAAATAAATTATAAGTATTCAATGTTTCAAAAAATAAATTTTTAATTACTTAAATAGTATTAAAAAAATCAATAAATGATCCAGATATTTTACTAACAAATAACTCATCAAATTAAGTATTAAAAAAAATTAAATATAATAAAAACAAAACTAGAATTAAAAAAAACTAAATAAATAATGTATTCAATTGTTAAAATATAAAATTTTAATTTAAAAGTATATATTAACTTTTACTAGTACACACAATAACAGAAAAATATAAATATTTAAAAAATTTAAAATCTTAAAAACAATACAATGTGAAATAAATAAAAATTTAATCAATAAGTAGTGAATATTTGAAAAGTAAATATAATTTATTTCCTTACCTTGAAATATACAATTAATTAAACTTTAGAACATTAGTGTAAGAATATTTTAAAAATATTTTAATTTAACTTTACAATAATTAAAAATATTTTAAGTTTATATAACTATTATAGGTTTTAACATAAATACTGTTTCTTCTTTTTTACTTCACATAACAGTTTCCATTTACAATAACCAAAAAAATATAAAAATATTTAAAAAAAAATCAAATCAAAATATAAATTAAATACAAAAATAAATATTACAAATTAAATATGACAAAAGTAATTTTTTAAATAATATTAATTAAAAATATATAATTAATTTACAAATAAATATTTTATTTAATTTTAGAATAATAATATGACTTTAAAATATTTACAAAGTTAATATGCATCGAAAATATATTTTAATTTAAATAATAATTAATTAAAAATATTACTAATTTAATTTTAAAATATTGATCTAAAAATAATTAATTTTTTTGAAAATATTTTAATTTATATAGTAGTAAAAACATTTTGCTCACTAATATAAATTTTAAATATATATTACCATTCAAAAGCTTTGATAATTGCAATTCTTTTCTATATTTTAAATAAATTAAGTTAAAATATATACTAAAATTTACTAATATAACCACTTAAAGTGTAAATATTTTAAAAAAATTACCATCTAATAAAATGGAATCAAAATTTATAACAAAAATAAATATTTTAAAAATAAATTAATTTTGACAACATTTAATTTAAAAATATAAATTAAATTATACAAGCATAATAACTCATCGAATAAATATTAATAAATGTATAAAATAGGAACCAAAATTAAAAACAAAATAAATAAATTATAAGTATTCAATGTTTCAAAAAATAAATTTTTAATTACTTAAATAGTATAAAAAAATCAATAAATGATCCAGATATTTTACTAACAAATAACTCATCAATTAAGTATTAAAAAAAATTAAATATAATAAAAACAAAACTAGAATTAACAAAAAACTAAATAAATAATGTATTCAATTGTTAAAATATAAACAATTAATTAAACTTTAGAACATTAGTGTAAGAATATTTTAAAAATATTTTAATTTAACTTTACAATAATTAAAAATATTTTAAGTTTATATAACTATTATAGGTTTTTAACATAAATACTATTTCTTCTTTTTTCCTTCACATAACAGTTTCCATTTAGAATAACCAAAAAAATATAAAAATAATTAAAAAAAAAATCAAATCAAAATATAAATTAAATACAAAAATAAATATTACAAATTAAATATGACAAAAGTAATTTTTTAAATAATATTAATTAAAATATACAATTAATTTACAAATAAATATTTCATTTAATTTTAGAACAATAATATGACTTTAAAATATTTACAAAGTTAATATGCATCGAAAATATATTTTAATTTAAATAGTAATTAATTATAAATATTACTAATTTAATTTTAAAATATTGATCTAAAAATAATTATTTTTTTTTAAAATATTTTAATTTATATAGTAGTAAAAACATTTTGCTCACTAATATAAATTTTAATATATATTACCATTCAAAAGCTTTGATAATTGAAATTCTTTTCTATATTTTAAATAAATTAAGTTAAAATATATACTAAAATTTACTAATATAACCACTTAAAGTGTAAATATTTTAAAAAAATTAACATCTAATAAAATGGAATCAAAATTTATAACAAAAATAATATTTTAAAAATAAATTAATTTTGACAACATTTAATTTAAAAATATAAATTAAATTATACAAGCATAATAACTCATCGAATAAATATTAATAAATGTATAAAATAGGAACCAAAATTAAAAACAAAATAAATAAATTATAAGTATTCAATGTTTCAAAAAATAAATTTTTAATTACTTAAATAGTATTAAAAAAATCAATAAATGATCCAGATATTTTACTAACAAATAACTCATCAAATTAAGTATTAAAAAAAATTAAATATAATAAAAACAAAACTAGAATTAACAAAAAACTAAATAAATAATGTATTCAATTGTTAAAATATAAAATTTTAATTTAAAAGTATATATTAAATTTTACTAGTACACACAATAACACAAAAATATAATATTTAAAAAATTTAAATCTTAAAAACAATACAATGTGAAATAAATTAAAAATTTAATCAATAAGTAGTGAATATTTTAAAAGTAAATATAATTTATTTCCTTACCTTGAAATATACAATTAATTAAACTTTAGAACATTAGTGTAAGAATATTTTAAAAATATTTTAATTTAACTTTACAATAATTAAAAATATTTTAAGTTTATATAACTATTATAGGTTTTTAACATAAATACTGTTTCTTCTTTTTTCCTTCACATAACAGTTTCCATTTAGAATAACCAAAAAAATATAAAAATAATTAAAAAAAAAATCAAATCAAAATATAAATTAAATACAAAAATAAATATTACAAATTAAATATGACAAAAGTAATTTTTTAAATAATATTAATTAAAAATATACAATTAATTTACAAATAAATATTTCATTTAATTTTAGAACAATAATATGACTTTAAAATATTTACAAAGTTAATATGCATCGAAAATATATTTTAATTTAAATAGTAATTAATTATAAATATTACTAATTTAATTTTAAAATATTGATCTAAAAATAATTATTTTTTTTTAAAATATTTTAATTTATATAGTAGTAAAAACATTTTGATCACTAATATAAATTTTAAATATATATTACCATTCAAAAGCTTTGATAATTGAAATTCTTTTCTATATTTTAAATAAATTAAGTTAAAATATATACTAAAATTTACTAATATAACCACTTAAAGTGTAAATATTTTAAAAAAATTAACATCTAATAAAATGGAATCAAAATTTATAACAAAAATAAATATTTTAAAAATAAATTAATTTTGACAACATTTAATTTAAAAATATAAATTAAATTATACAAGCATAATAACTCATCGAATAAATATTAATAAATGTATAAAATAGGAACCAAAATTAAAAACAAAATAAATAAATTATAAGTATTCAATGTTTCAAAAAATAAATTTTTAATTACTTAAATAGTATTAAAAAAATCAATAAATGATCCAGATATTTTACTAACAAATAACTCATCAAATTAAGTATTAAAAAAAATTAAATATAATAAAAACAAAACTAGAATTAACAAAAAACTAAATAAATAATGTATTCAATTGTTAAAATATAAAATTTTAATTTAAAGTATATATTAAATTTTACTAGTACACACAATAACACAAAAATATAAATATTTTAAAAAAATTTAAATCTTAAAAACAATACAATGTGAAATAAATTAAAAATTTAATCAATAGTAGTGAATATTTTAAAAGTAAATATAATTTATTTCCTTACCTTGAAATATACAATTAATTAAACTTAGAACATTAGTGTAAGAATATTAAAAATATTTTAATTTAACTTTACAATAATTAAAAATATTTTAAGTTTATATAACTATTATAGGTTTTTAACATAAATACTGTTTTTCTTTTTTTCTTCACATAACAGTTTCCATTTAGAATAACCAAAAAAATATAAAAATAATAAAAAAAAATTCAAATCAAAATATAAATTAAATACAAAAATAAACATTACAAATTAAATATGACAAAAGTAATTTTTTAAATAATATTAATTAAAAATATACAATTAATTTACAAATAAATATTTTATTTAATTTTAGAACAATAATATGACTTTAAAATATTTACAAAGTTAATATGCATCGAAAATATATTTTAATTTAAATAGTAATTAATTATAAATATTACTAATTTAATTTTAAAAATATTGATCTAAAAATAATTATTTTTTTTTAAAATATTTTAATTTATATAGTAGTAAAAACATTTTGCTCACTAATATAAATTTTAAATATATATTACCATTCAAAAGATTTGATAATTGAAATTCTTTTCTATATTTTAAATAAATTAAGTTAAAATATATACTAAAATTTACTAATATAACCACTTAAAGTGTAAATATTTTAAAAAAATTAACATCTAATAAAATAGAATCAAAATTTATAACAAAAATAAATATTTTAAAAATAAATTAATTTTGACAACATTTAATTTAAAAATATAAATTAAATTATACAAGCACAATAACTCATCGAATAAATATTAATAAATATATAAAATTGGAACCAAAATTAAAAACAAAATAAATAAATTAATAAGTATTCAATGTTTCAAAAAATAAATTTTTAATTACTTAAATAGTATTAAAAAAATCAATAAATGATCCAGATATTTTACTAACAAATAACTCATCAAATTAAGTATTAAAAAAATTAAATATAATAAAAACAAAACTAGAATTAACAAAAAACTAAATAAATAATGTATTCAATTATTAAAATATAAAATTTTAATTTAAAAGTATATATTAAATTTTACTAGTACACACAATAACACAAAAATATAAATATTTAAAAAATTTAAAATCTTAAAAAACAATACAATGTGAAATAAATTAAAAATTTAATCAATAAGTAGTGAATATTTTAAAAGTAAATATAATTTATTTCCTTACCTTGAAATATACAATTAATTAAACTTTAGAACATTAGTGTAAGAATATTTTAAAAATATTTTAATTTAACTTTACAATAATTAAAAATATTTTAAGTTTATATAACTATTATAGGTTTTTAACATAAATACTGTTTCTTCTTTTTTCTTCACATAACAGTTTCCATTTAGAATAACCAAAAAAATATAAAAAATAACTAAAAAAAAATTCAAATCAAAATATAAATTAAATACAAAAATAAACATTACAAATTAAATATGACAAAAAGTAATTTTTAAATATATTAATTAAAAATATACAATTAATTTACAAATAAATATTTTATTTAATTTTAGAACAATAATATGACTTTAAAATATTTACAAAGTTAATATGCATCGAAAATATATTTTAATTTAAATAGTAATTAATTATAAATATTACTAATTTAATTTTAAAATATTGATCTAAAAATAATTATTTTTTTTTAAAATATTTTAATTTATATAGTAGTAAAAACATTTTGCTCACTAATATAAATTTTAAATATATATTACCATTCAAAAGCTTTGATAATTGAAATTCTTTTCTATATTTTAAATAAATTAAGTTAAAATATATACTAAAATTTACTAATATAACCACTTAAAGTGTAAATATTTTAAAAAAATTAACATCTAATAAAATAGAATCAAAATTTATAACAAAAATAAATATTTTAAAAAATAAATTAATTTTGACAACATTTAATTTAAAAATATAAATTAAATTATACAAGCACAATAACTCATCGAATAAATATTAATAAATATATAAAATTGGAACCAAAATTAAAAACAAAATAAATAAATAATAAGTATTCAATGTTTCAAAAAATAAATTTTTAATTACTTAAATAGTATTAAAAAAAATTCAATAAATGATCCAGATATTTTACTAACAAATAACTCATCAAATTAAGTATTAAAAAAAATTAAATATAATAAAAACAAAACTAGAATTAACAAAAAACTAAATAAATAATGTATTCAATTATTAAAATATAAAATTTTAAATTAAAAGTATATATTAATTTTACTAGTACACACAATAACACAAAAATATAAATATTTAAAAAATTTAAAATCTTAAAAACAATACAATGTGAAATAAATTAAAAATTTAATCAATAAATAGTGAATATTTTAAAAGTAAATATAATTTATTTCCTTACCTTGAA
Organism: Paulownia fortunei; assembly: GCA_019321725.1. Taxonomy (NCBI): domain Eukaryota; kingdom Viridiplantae; phylum Streptophyta; class Magnoliopsida; order Lamiales; family Paulowniaceae; genus Paulownia; species Paulownia fortunei. The sequence goes on along the minus strand of CM033121.1, from coordinate 12,092,106 downwards.
ATATACAATTAATTAAACTTTAGAACATTAGTGTAAGAATATTTTAAAAATATTTTAATTTAACTTTACAATAATTAAAAATATTTTAAGTTTATATAACTATTATAGGTTTTTAACAAAAAATACTGTTTCTTCTTTTCCTTCACATAAAGTTTTCATTTGAATAACCAAAAAAATAGATAAATAGTATTAAAAAAATCAATAAATGATCAGATATTTTACTAACAAATAACTCATCAAATTAAGTATTAAAAAAAATAAAATATAAAGTAAATATAATTTATTTTCTTGCTTTGAAATTACAATTAATTAAACTTTAGATATTAGTGTTAGAATAATGAAGGTTATTTTTTTTTTAATTCAAAAAATATGATAATTCAATTCGATAAATTAGTGAATTTAGAATAGCTAAAGGGTAAATAATATCTATTAAAAATACAAATTAAATTAAATACAAAATATAAAATTTGCATTGAATATTTTAAGTAAATATATTTAAATTAACATACAATTAATTTAACTTTACAATAATTAAAAATTTAAAAATATAACTATTATCTTTTTTGCTTTCACATAACAGATTCCATTTAGAATAACTAAAATATTGATCTAAAAATAATTAATTTTTTAAAAATATTTTAATTTATAAAGTAGTCAAACATTTAGCTCACTAATATAATTTTTAAATATATATTACCTTTCAAAAGATTTGATAATTGAAATTCTTTTCTATATTTTAAATAAATTAAGTTAAAATATATACTAAAATTTACTAATATTACCACTTTAAGTGTAAATAATTTAAAACGATTAACATCTAATTAAATGGAATCAAAATTTAAAACAAAAATAAATATTTTAAAAATAAATTTATTTTGACAACATTTAATTTAAAAATATAAATTAAATTATACAAGCACAATAACTTATCGAACAAATATTAAAAAATGTGTAAAATTGGAACCAAAATTAAAAACAAAATAAATAAATTATAAGTATTCAATGTTTAAAAAATAAAATTTTTAATTACTTAAATAGTATTAAAAAAAATTCAATAAATGATCCAGATATTTTACTAACACATAACTCATCAAATTAAGTATTAAAAAAATTAAATATAATAAAACAAAACTAGAATTAACAAAAAAACTAAATAAATAATGTATTCAATTATTAAAAAATAAAATTTTAATTTAAAAGTATATATTAAATTTTACTAGTACACACAATAACACAAAAATATAAATATTTAAAAAAATTAAAATCTTAAAAAAATACAATGTGAAATAAATTAAAAATTTAATCAATAAATAGTGAATATTTGAAAAGTAAATAATATTATTTCCTTACTTTGAAATATACAATTAATTAAACTGAACATTAGTGTAAGCATAATAAAAGTTAATTTTTTAAATTCAAAAATATGATAATTGAATGGGATTAAATAGTGAATTTAGAATAACTAAAGAGTAAATGAAATCTAATAAAATACAAATTAAATTATATATAAAAAATATAAAATTTGCATGGAATATTTTAAAAGTAAATATATTTTAATTTAACATACAATTAATTTAACTTTACAATAATTAAAAATGATTTAAGTTTATATAACTATTATAGGTTTTAACAGAAATACTATTTCTTCTTTTTGGCTTCACATAACAGTTTTTATTTAGAATAACTAAAAAATATAAAACATATATGAAAAAAATTCAAATCAAAATATAAATTTAATACAAGAATAAGTAATACATATTAAATATGACAAAAAGTAATTTTTAAACAAAATTTTAATTTTAAAATATACAATTAATTTACAAATAAATATTTCATTTAATTTTAGAACACTAATATGAATTTAAAATATTTACAAATTTAATATGCATCGAAAATATATTTAATTTTAATAGTAATTAATTAAAAATATTACTAATTTAATTTTAAAATATTGATCTAAAAATAATTAATTTTTTAAAAATATTTTAATTTATAAAGTAGTAAAAACATTTAGCTCACTAATATAAATTTTGAATATATATTACCTTTCAAAAGATTTGATAATTGAAATTCTTTTCTATATTTTAATAAATAAGTTAAAATATATACTAAAATTTACTAATATAACCACTTAAAGTGTAAATAATTTAAAATGATTAACATCTAATTAAATGAAATCAAAATTTAAAACGAAAATAAATATTTTAAAAATAAATTTATTTTGACAACATTTAATTTAAAAATATAAATTAATTATACAAGCACAATAACTTATCGAACAAATATTAAAAAATGTGTAAAATTGGAACCAAAATTAAAAAAAATAAATAAATTATAAGCATTCAATGTTTCAAAAAATAAAATTTTAATTACTTAAATAGTATTAAAAAAAATTCAATAAATGATCCAGATATTTTACTAACACATAACTCATCAAATTAAGTATTAAAAAAAATTAAATATAATAAAAACAAAACTAGAATTAACAAAAAAACTAAATAAATAATGTATTCAATTATTAAAAAATAAAATTTTAATTTAAAAGTATATATTAAATTTTACTAGTACACCACAATAACACAAAAATATAAATATTTAAAAAATTTAAAATCTTAAAAAAATAACAATGTGAAATAAATTAAAAATTTAATCAATAAATAGTGAATATTTGAAAAGTAAATAATATTTATTTCCTTACTTTGAAATATACAATTAATTAAACTGAACATTAGTGTAAGCATAATAAAAGTTAATTTTTTTAAATTCAAAAATATGATAATTGAATGGGATTAAATAGTGAATTTAGAATAACTAAAGAGTAAATGAAATCTAATAAAATACAAATTAAATTATATATAAAAATATAAAATTTGCATGGAATATTTTAAAGTAAATATATTTTAATTTAACATACAATTAATTTAACTTTACAATAATTAAAAATGATTTAAGTTTATATAACTATTATAGGTTTTAACAAAAATACTATTTCTTCTTTTTGGCTTCACATAACAGTTTTTATTTAGAATAACTAAAAAATATAAACATATATGAAAAAAATTCAAATCAAAATATAAATTTAATACAAAAATAAGTAATACATATTAATATGACAAAAAGTAATTTTTAAAACAATTTTAATTTTAAAATATACAATTAATTTACAAATAAATATTTCATTTAATTTTAGAACACTAATATGAATTTAAAATATTTACAAATTTAATATGCATCGAAAATATATTTTAATTTTAATAGTAATTATTTAAAAATATTACTAATTTAATTTTAAAATATTGATCTAAAAATAATTAATTTTTTTAAAAATATTTTAATTTATAAAGTAGTAAAAACATTTAGCTCAGTAATATAATTTTTGAATATATATTACCTTTCAAAAAATTTGATAATTGAAATTCTTTTCTATATTTTAAATAAATTAAGTTAAATATATACTAAAATTTACTAATATAACCACTTAAAGTGTAAATAATTTAAAACGATTAACATCTAATTAAATGGAATCAAAATTTAAAACAAAATAAATATTTGAAAAATAAATTTATTTTGACAACATTTAATTTAAAAATATAAATTAAATTATACAAGCATAATAACTCATTGAATAAATATTAAAAAACGTATAAAATTGGAACCAAAATTAAAAACAAATTAAATAAATTATAAGTATTCAATGTTTCAAAAAATAAATTTTTATTACTTAAATTGTATTAAAAAAAAATCAATAAATGATCCAAATATTTTTCTAACACATAACTCATGAAATTAAGTATTAAGAAAAATTAAATATAATAAAAACAAAACTAGAATTAACAAAAAAACTAAATAAATAATGTATTCAATTGTTAAATATAAATTTAATAATTTAAAAGTATATATTAACTTTTACTAGTACACACAATAACACAAAAATAAATATTTAAAATTTTTAAAATCTTGAAAAATACAATGTGAAATAAATTAAAAAACTTAATCAATAAGTAGTGAATATTTGAAAAGTAAATAAAATTTATTTCCTTACTTTGAAATATACAATTAATTAAACTTTAGGACATTAGTGTAAGAATAATAAAAGTTAATTTTTTTAAATTCAAAAATATGATAATTCAATGGGCTTTAAATAGTGAATTTAGAATAACTAAAGAGTAAATGAAATCTAATAAAATACAAAATTAAATATATAAAAATATAAAATTTGCAAGGAATATTTTAAAGTAAATATATTTTAATTTAACATACAATTAACTTAACTTCACGATAATTAAAAATATTTTAAGTTATATAACTATTATAAGTTTAAACAGAAACACTATTTCTTCTTTTTGACTTCACGTAACAGTTTCCATTTAGAATAACTAAAAAATACAAAAATATTTAAAAAAACTTCAAATCAAAATATAAATGATATACAAAAATAAATAAAACAATTAGATATGAGAAAAGTGATTTTTTAAACAATATTAATTTAAAATATACAATTAATTTACAAATAAATATTTTTATTTAATTTTAGAACACTAATATGACTTTAAAATATTTACAAACTTAATATGCATCTAAAATATATTTTAATTTTAATAGTAATTAATTAAAAATATTACTAATTTAATTTTAAAATATTGATCTAAAAATAATTATTTTTTTAAAAATATTTTAATTTATAAAGTAGTAAAAACATTTAGCTCACTAATATAAATTTTAAATATATATTACCATTCAAAAGATTTGACAATTGAAATTCTTTTCAATATTTTAAATAAATTAAGTTAAAATATTTACTATATAACCACTTAAAGTGTAAATATTTTAATTTTAATAATATAATTAAATATTTTTAATATTTTTTGACATTTAAATTAAAAGTATATATACAGAATCCTACCAGCACAAAAAATAAAAAATATAAATATTTAAATCTTTAAAAAAATAAAAATGCAATATATTTTAAATGAAAATTTAAAAAATTTCTTTTTAATGTTTTAAAAGTAAATATATTTTAATTTCTTAGATAGTATTTAGTTGAAGTTTGCAACTAATTTAACTATAGGATATAGGTCTTAGAATAATTATAATATTTTTCTAAATTCAAAAGTATGATTGTTAAGGGGATTAAATAGTTTTTATTTAGAAAAGTAAAAAATCTAACAAAAACGCAATATAAATTAAATACAAAAACACATTATACGTATTAAATATTTTTAAAGTGAACATATTTGAATTCCTTAGATAATATTTGGTTGAAATATTCAATTAGTTAAACCTTAGAGTATTGGCCTAAGAATAACTAAGAGTAATTTAAAATATTTTATTTTTAAATGTATAATTATTGAAGGTTTTTCTATATTTCATGAAATTTAAATTTAAGGTATATACTAGATTTCACTAGCACAATAATTCTAAAAATAAAAATTAAAAATTTTAAAATCTGAAAAATTTGAATCAGTTAAATACAAAGATAAATAATGGGTAACACATATTTTTAAAGTATATATAGTTCCTTTGACAGTATTAAATATTTTTATTTAAAATAATTAAATAATATATAAATATTATAAAATTGTAAAATCTAATAAAAATATAATTTTTTTGGTCTTTTCATTTCTTGTCATTGTTAGAGGCAAATTAGTAGATTTAAAACAGTTAACTATTGAAATATTTTTCTATATTTTATGAAATACAATTTAAAAGTATATAATAAATTGTACTAGCACAATAACTCAAAATTAAAAAATATTCTAATATTTTAAAATTTTAAAAAAAATGCGTTAGAATTAAAATAATAAATATTATGTATTCAATATTTTAAAAGTAAATATATTTTAATTCCTTAGATAGTTTTAAATGGTTTTTTTAGAATAACTAAAGTGTATAATTTAATGTTAAAGGTGGAATTAAAGGTTTTTTTGTTATTTTGTGATATTTAATTTAAAAGTATATACAAAATCTTACGAGCACAATAACTTAAAAATCTAAAATTTTAAAATGTTACAAATAAAAAAAATGCAATGTAAACTAAAAGCAAAAATAAATACCGGGTATTGAATAATTTGGGAAAAAAACATATTTTATTTCCATAGATAGTATTTGGTTGAAGTATACAATTAATTTAAATTTAGAATATTGATCTATATTAAATTTTAAAAAAATTAAATTATTATAAATTTGAAAGTGTGATTACTAAAGGTTTTTAGCACACTCTGATGACTCATAAATATAAATACAAAGATGAAACATATTTATAAATTGAGAGAAAAAGTAACACGAGTACTTTGTCTTATTTTTGTCTTCATATTTATTGTTATTGTTTGAGGCCAAATAATAGATTTAAAATATTCTTTAATTTAAATATTTTTTATTTTATCAAATTTAATTTAATACTATATACTAAATTCTACAAGCACAATAACTTAGAAATATAAATATCTTAAAAATTTAAATTCTAATAAAATACAATCAAAATCAAAAGCAAAATATAAATATAAATGTGATAGTATAAGTGTATATTTTGAATTTAAGTAATATATTTTGATAATTTATAATGATATCATTATATAAAAAATAATTATGAACACAATTTTGGACATATAAATTTATATGTTATATTTTATACCCTTAAAATTAAAGTATCATTAATATTATATTTATATGTCAAGTATATAAATATTATATATTTTTATACAAAAGTAATATATTTGTAATTAGTTTAATATTCAAAATTGTAGATAATTTTAATAAATTTAGAACTTATAATATATTTGAAATAAAAAATATATCCATATTCACAGTATGTGGTAAATATCTTTAGATAAATTTTAAAAGATATATTTTGCAATTAAATAATATATTTTAGTATTTTATATTAATATTCAAATAAAAAATAAATTGTCTTAACTTGAATACTTATAATTAATATCATGTAATTAATATACTTTACACAAAAAATCATTTGTAGAATATAAAATAGGTATGTATTTATAATATGGAATATATATTAATCTTCAATAATTATAAAAGTAAATAGTATAAGTGTAAATTTTTATTTAAATATTGTAATTATAGTAATATAAATTATAACCCCTAAATATAATGTATCATTTATATTGTATTTGTACGTGAAGCATATAATATTCTATTTTTATACAATAATAATAAATTTATGATTTAAAACAAATAATGCATAAGAAAGTATATTACTTAATAATAAATAAAATTATAAATTTCATAATAATATCTACAATTAGATTATATCAAATATATATTTCATATTCAAATACTATAATTTAGTAACTTATATTGATTGAATTTAATTAGTTTACCATGATGTATATCAAATATAAAAATAAATTTAATAGTTTACTATGATGTATATCAAATATAAAATTAATTTAACAGTTTACTATGATATATAGCATTTAAAAAAATTATCTTATATTAACTTAAATTTTTATTTTAACCATAATTAATATCATGAATAATATTTTATACTTTATGGAAAAAATAGTATACTTAGAATATAAAATATATATTAAGATGGAATAGATACATTTTGTGTTTAATGATATATTTTAGTATTTTATATTGGTATTTCATTATAATAAAATAAATAAATTGATACACTTGTGGACATATATATTAATATTATAATTTTAAAATATAAAATATATAAATATTCAAAAAAAAGAATAGATATTAATCATAATTATAAAGTAGTAGTGAATCCAGTAATATTGACTTTTGTAAGACAAAAAGAGAAGATGTGGATTTTCTGCTCAATGCATCTGCAACCACATTCGCTTTACCAAGATAATAGTTGATCACACAATCATAATCCTTCACAAGTTCTAACCATCTTCTTTGTTTCATATTCAGCTCCTTTTGGTAAAAAAGTACTTCAAACTCTTATGATCTGTGTATATCTCACACTTCTCACCATACAAATAATCTCTCCAGATTTTCAAAGCAAAAACCACAACATCAAGTTCCAAATCATGGGTTGGGTAATTCTTTTCATATTCCTTCAATTGCCTTGAAGCATAGCAATAACCTTCCATTTTGCATCAAAACAACACCCAAACTATTTTTAAAGCGTTGTTATACACCACGAATCCACCAATTCCTGTTGGAATGGTAATAACAGGAGTTGTAGTTAATTTATGTTTCAGTTCTTGAAAACTTCTTTCACAAGCATCGTCCACAAGAACTTCACATTCTTTCTTGTCAACATTATCAATGGAGTTGCTATCTTTGAAAACCCTGAACAAATCGTCGATAGTACTCTGCTAATCCCAAGAAACTCCTTACTTCTGATACATTTGTTGGTGTTGGCCACTTAATGACAACTTCTACCTTGCCTGGATCAACAGAAATACCATTCTTGGATACTACATGACCTAGGAATACTAGTTGCTCAAGCCAAAATTCGCATTTCTTGAATTTAGCATACAACTGCTTTTCCTTAAGAACTTGCAGCACAATATTCAAATGTTCCTTGTGCTCTTCTTTATCACATGAATAAATTAGGATATCATCAATAAACACAATCACAAATTTATCGAGATATTGATTGAACATTCATTAGATCCATAAAAGCTACAGGGGCATTGATTAAGCCGAAGGGTATCACTAGAAATTCATAATGTCTATACCTTGTTCGGAATGCAATCTTTTGTATGTCTTCTTCCTTGATCTTTAATTGATGATACCCAGAGCGCAAATCAATCTTAGAAAATACTGATGCTCCCTACAATTGATCAAACAAATCATCTATTTTTGGAAGTGGATACTTATTCTTGATTGTTACTTTATTCAACTTCTATAATCAATGCACAACTGCAATGCACCATCCTTCTTTTTCACGAACAACACAAGTGCTCCCCAAGGAGAATATCTAGGGTGAATAAAACCCTTATCAAGCAATTCTTGCAATTGAACTTTTAACTTTTTCAACTCTGTTGGTGCCATTCGGTATGGTGCTTTAGAAATAGGAGTAGTCCCTGGCATAACATCAATCACAAATTTAATCTCTCGATCTGGTGGTAGTCCTGGTAAATCATCTGAAAATACCTCAAGAAATTCTTGAACCACATCTATATTTTTTGGCTTCAATTGTGCTTCGACCGAAGTGTCTAGAACACTTGCCAAATATCCAACACGACCTTTATTCAACATCTTTTGAGCTTTCAAAGTAGTTATAATTGGTAAGGATCATAACAATGAGGTATCACTAAACACAAATTGTTCTTCTCCGAGTGGCTGAAAAATCACAATATTTTTGTTACAAGCAATTGTTGCATGATATTTGGTAAGCCAATCCATACCCAGAATAACTTCAAAATTTAGCATCGGTAAAACAACGAGATCTGCATAGAGAGTCCTATAGAACAAGCCTAACATTTGGTTGGAATCCATTTCTTCCCTGGATGGAACAGTCACACTGTACCTTACTTTCAATAAATCTGGTGTAATGCCAATTTTCTCACAAATGCACGTGATGCAAATGAATGCGTAGATCCAGAATTTATCAATGCAATTGCAGGTATCCTAGAAATTAAAATAGTTCCTGTGCTATAGAAGCATCTGCATCATACTCTCTATGTGTCATTGCATATACTCTCTCCTAAACTCTCCTCTGTACTATTAGGCAATCCCTTGCTATATGTCCAGGCTTTTTACACTTAAAACAACGATTAGTACCACTAAAGCATTCCCCAAAATGATTCTTCCCACACTTAGCACATTTAGGCCTTTCAACTGTTTAAGTAGAAGTCTACCCAACTCTAGGACGCTTTTCATTCCCCTGGTTTGATTTTTAGTCTCCTTTCTTCCATTGGTTCAGATTTCTTGGAGTGAATACTTGATTCTTTTGTTGATGGAATTTCTCAATCTCTTTCTCATCTAAGTCAGCCATCAAAGCTTTGTCCACAAGTTCCCTAAACTCTGTTGCTAAAGACATTCTCACATCTTTTCTAATTTCTGGATTAAGGCTCCTCAAGAAATGATCCATCTTCTCATTGTTGTCTCTGGAAATGTATGGCACATACTTGCAACCCTCTTCAAATTTTCGCACATAATCACATATACATCCCTCCTTGTTTTAACTCCAGGAATTCTTTTACTTTGAGCGACCTTGCATCTCTAATGAAATATTTATCATAAAAGATTAGTTTGAACCTATCCCAAGTTAACTCTTCCGTATTCACTGCAAGCTTAGCTCCTTCCCACCAGGTTCTTGCATCATTCTTCAACAAGAAATTGTACAGAGTACCTTCTCAGCATCATCAATTCACATGTAGTCAAAGATAGTGTCCAAAGATTTCACACCCATTCCTATGCAACAATGGGATCAGGTCTCACCATTAAAATCAACAGGTTCCATCTTTCTAAATTTCTCATACACAGCTTGTGAAGTATCCTATCAAGCTTGTGGTGGAGAAAGTCGCTGATTCTGTTCTTGGCTTCTTTGTTGCATATCTAGCAATTATTGTATCTGTTCACCATGCATTCTAGTTTGTTGTTGAATGAGATTAGTAAAATTATTCACCACACTATGATTACCCTCATGATCATCTATTGTCTTCCTTAATGGTGTCATGACCTTATATGAATTGCCCAATCTCATTATTCATTAGCCAATAATAAATGCATAATCATGATAATAACATAAAATAAAATCGAATCAAGTAATCATAAAAGCAAATAAACAAATAGTTGACCGAGTTTCCCAACCAGGATGTGTTCATATGCCTTTTTTCTATCTTCAGGAACGACTAAACCTCCGCTGTGATACCCACAAACTGTAACACCTCTTAACTTAACTGCAGTGTCATATTACAAGGTCCATATGTGTATATGATTTTAGAAATGCAAACTAGACAATCATTTAAGAATCGGGTGTCAATCGGTTTAAAGACCGAATGAACGGTTAAGAAATTAGAGCAAATATTTATTATCCAATCGTATGAAAATTAAAATAGGTTGTAAATAGATAAATAAATATTGAGTAACACTATATTGGAGCTGTATAAGTTGTGAAAAATTTGTTGTTATAATCAAGTCCAATATGGTTTAAAATAATTTCATGCAACCTAGTCAACCTACAAATCAATTTGCCCCATTTTGCATACTTTTAGTTCTTAGCCAAATATAACATATTTCAAGCAAATATTTAGGCAATTAATCACTTTAGCATATAACTAGTATGGAGTAATACAAATAAGCAATTTCATGGCCATTCAACACGTCAATCTTTCTTAACCAAAATATCTAACGTTTCATTGCAAAAAGGCACTTAAGGAATATGTTAAATTAAGAAACAATAGTTTGATCTCATTTTTCATGAACTAATGCATGTTAAGGCACAACTGAAGCATATAGTAACAATTATTCATGTTCGTGCAATCATGTTATTTGTATGCCATAATCTGATAATGTATATTCATGCAAGATGCTTATTATTGGTTATGTAGGAGAGAATTGGGCATTACAATCCTTTATTCCTTATAAAAAATTTGTCCTCGAAATTTGACATACCAAATAATGCATTTCTTCTTCTCTTTCCCTTGTGGACTCTTCTATAGAATGATTCCTCCACAATACTTTAACAAGTCGAATACTTTTTGTTCTCATGGAAGCTTCACATCCCAACTCCCTTGAAAATCTAGCACACAAGCTCTTAACATATCCTCTAATATCTTAATAACCCTCTCTGATTGTCCATCACTTTGTGGATGAAATGTTGTACTAAATACAAGTTTCGTTCCCATGGCACTATGTAAGCTCTTCCAAAATGTAGATATAAACTTAGGATCTCTGTTGGACACTATTGAATTGACACCCCATGTAACTTGACTATCTCTTTAATATATTATTGAGCATACTGGTCCATATTGTATGTGAATTTCACTGGAAGAAAATGGGTTGATTTAGTTAATCTATCAACAATCACTCATATGGAATTATACCCCTTTTTAGTTCCATGTAATCCAAACACAAAGTCCATTGTAATGTGCTCCCATTTCCACTCTGGAATTAGCAAACGCAACCCTAATGGTCTTTGATGTTCAATCTTAATTTGTTGACAAATTATACATTCAGCCATAAGTTTTGCTATATCTCTCTTCATTTTAGGCCACCAATAATGTTATTATAAGTCTTTATACATTTTTGTTCTACATGGATGTACCGAGTAAGGAGTGGTATGAGCTTCTTCTAAAATGTCTCCTTTCATGGCCTTGTCAAACAGCACACATAGTCTCCCTTTATATCGAATAATTCCATCATCAGTAACAAAGAAGTATGACCTATTTTCAGCCTCAATCTTTCTTTTCAATCTACACAAATGCATATCCAACTTTTGACCTTCTCTAATTCTATCTTGAAGTGCAGGTTTCAACACTAAGGCTAACAACGAACACTTTTCCCTTTTGGTACAATTTCAAGCTCTAATCTCTACAAATCCAGTAATATTAACTTTTGTATGACAAAAAGATAAGATGTGGATTTTCTGCTTAATGCATCTGCAACCACATTCGCTTTACTAGGATGATAGTTGATTATACAATCATAATCCGTCACAAGTTCTAACCACCTCCGTTGTCTCATAGTCAATTCCTTTTGGGTAAAGAAGTACTTCAAACTCTTATGATCTGTGTAAATCTCACACTTCTCACCATACAAATAATGTCTCCAGATTTTCAAAGCAAAAACCACAGCAACAAGTTCCAAATCATGGGTTGGATAATTCTTTTCATACTCCTTCAATTGCCTTGAAGCGTAGGCAACAACCTTCCCATTTTGCATCAAAATAGCACCCAAACCATTTTTTAAGCCTCGCTATACACCACAAATCCACCAATTCCTATTTGAATGGCAAGAACAGGAGTTGTAGTCAATTTATGTTTCAATTCCTAAAAACTTCTTTCTCAAGCATCGGTCCACAAGAACTTCACATTCTTTCCTGTCAACATTGTCAATGGAGTTACTATCTTTGAAAAACCCCTGAACAAATCATCGATTGTACCCTGCTAATCACAAGAAACTCCTTACTTCTGATATATTTGTTGGTGTTGGCCACTTAATAACAGTTTCTACCTTGCCTAGATTAACAAAAATACAATTCTTGGATACTACATGTAATACCCAATTCTCAATTCTCTCCTACATAGCCAATAATAAGCATTTTGCATGAATATGCATCTAATCAATGTGCATTATTGAATTATGGCATACAAATAACATGATTGCACGAACATGAATAATTGTTATTATATGCTTCAGTTATGATTTAACATGCATTAGTACATGAAATATGAGATCAAACTTTCATTTTTTTTATTTAACATATTCCTTAAGTGCCCTTTTTGCAGTGAAAAGCTCGGTATCTCGGTTAAGGAAGATTGATGTGTTGAATGGCCATGAAATGAATTATTTGTATTGCTCCATACTAGTTATATGCTAAAGTTATTAATTGCCTAAATATTTACTTGAAATATGTTACATTTGGCTAAGAACTAAAAGTATGCACAATTGTGCAATTTGATTGGTTGGTTGACTAGGTTGCATAAAATCATTCTAAATCGCATTGCACTTGATTATAACACCAAAGCATCAATTTTTGTCATCTCCTTAGCCCATGAACGTGGATTTTGGCATGAGAAGACACCAAGCATGATGAACCAATCATGATCCTCCACTTACCTCTCTTTGAAAGGTCAAAGAAATCATTTTCATCCATATTTCTTGTGGAAGCACCTCAAAAAAGACCATCCCTTATTCTCCTAAGTTTCTCCCAAATTTCTACACTCTCATACACACAAAAATTGAATTCAATCCATAGGAATCCATAGAACACAAGTTAGAACAAGTTTCCATCCTTTTAAGCTTGAAAACCGTTGATTTTGAAGCTTAAATCCAACTTAATCAAGGTATATTCTTTTTCAATGTTTCTTATGATGAATTTGTAGTATCTTGGATGGTTACATGTTTTAGTATGCTTTTATATGATTGAAAATTTAAGTAAGTTACACTTGAAGCCAAAACCAAGCTAGCTAAGCTAATTTTTAGCAAAATTGATAGTCTTGTGAAATTATTTAATTTACTTGTTTCTATTGATTTTGTAATGCTTATATTGTGTTTGGAAGTTTCTTTGAATGATTGAAAACAATAGCAATTAGTTTGCTTAATTGAAGAGTACAATCAATTTAAGTTAAAATCAAGTTTACGTCATTTTAATTCGAATTGTGTTCATGTTTTAGGGGCTGCCCTAATAATTATGTTTGAATTATTAGTTATTTAATGGCTGCCCTAATGTTTAATATCTTGAATTAGTAGTAAAATATGGAGTATGCATTGTTTTTAAGGTTATGTAATTGATATGTAATTCTTTACAAAAGATTGAAAAGTGTATATAAACTTTAACTAGAATAGACTAAATGATTTATAAAAAGGATATTAAATGGTACATGATTTGATTATGTTAGGCCTTTAACACATCCTATCTTCTAAAGAGATTGGCCTTTTCACTTAGCACAAAGTGGACTTGAGGTAAGTTGAAGCTTTCATTTGCTGTATCACAAGAATCATATAATGTTGTTCATGTTTTAATGTGATTGTTATTATTTGTGAAATGATGTAATGTTTGATGCATTTATGGTTTATGAAACATGATACTATTAAGAATATAATGATGTTTTTGAAAAAGAAGTATGACACTTGATTGATGGTCGGGTAGACAAGGGACGTGGGAGGGACCGGCGGACCCAACAAATGGTGGCAAATACTTGAGGTTGAAAAACCGGTATAGGAAAGCCACAATGAATGAGATAGAATATGGCTAATACCTGAGGTTGAAAGACCAAGTATGGAAACCCCGTATTATTTCTCTTATTGGTCAATCATTATGAACAGGTTCCGAAAACTACGATCTATCGCTATTTAATTAGGTACCACACTTCAAGGGCCTTAAAGAATGATTTATGAATGAAAGTTATTAAATAGAATATTGCATTTAATGATTTATGAGATGTGCATATATGTTATTTGTTATTGCATCAGTTTCATCTTACTGAGCCTTTAGCTCATTATTTTCATGTGATGCAGGTGGAAATGTACAGGTTTAGAGGTTGACTGAGTCTCTAGAGCGGCCGGACAGAGATTTGTTCATATGCCATGCTTCGACCTGTTTTGTAGTTTATTTTGAAAACTCTGTTTTGTTTTTAAATAAGCCGCTCTGTTATGGTTTTGTAAACAGATGTACTCAGTTTTGATATATGTATATAGTGTGTTTAAAATGATTCAAGCTCTCTCTTATAGCTAAAAATGGGAACTTTTATTAAAACCATAACTTTAGTATTGATGAAAAATTAACATTTCTTGACTTAACTGTATCAGCTTGTTTAGGCTCTGCAGTTAGGTTAAGGGATGTTACACTACATGACCTGGGAATACCACTTGCTCAAGCCAAAATTCGCACTTCTTGAATTTAGCATATAACTGTATTTCCTTAAGAACTTGCAGCACCATCTTCAAATATTCCTTGTGCTCTTCTTTATCCCGTGAATAAATTAGGATGTCGTCAATAAACACAATCACAAATTTATCGAGATATTGCTTGAACACCCTATTCATTATATCCATAAAATCTGCAAAGGCATTGGTTAAACGAAAAGGCATCACTAGAAATTTATAATGTCTATACCTTATTCGGAATGCAGTCTTTTGTATGTCTTCTTCCTTGATCTTCAATTGATGATACCTAGAACGCAAATCAATCTTAGAAAATAATGATGCTCCTTGCAATTGATCAAACAAATCATCTATTCTTGGAAGTGGATACTTATTCTTGATTGTTACTTTATTCAACTCTCTATAATCAATGCACAACTGCAATGTACCATCCTTCTTTTTCACGAATAACACAAGTGCTCCCCAAGGAGAATAACTAAGGTGGATAAAACCCTTATCAAGCAATTCTTGCAATTGAACTTTTAACTCTTTCAACTCTATTGGTGCCATTTAGTATGGTGCTTTAGAAATAGGAG
This sequence comes from Paulownia fortunei, assembly GCA_019321725.1. NCBI lineage: Eukaryota > Viridiplantae > Streptophyta > Magnoliopsida > Lamiales > Paulowniaceae > Paulownia > Paulownia fortunei. The sequence goes on along the minus strand of CM033121.1, from coordinate 12,076,048 downwards.
TAGTCCCTGACATAACATAAATTACATATTCAATCTCTCGATCTGGTAGTAGTCCTGATAAATCATCTAAAAATACCTCAAGAAATTCTTGAACTATTTCTACATTTTCTGGCTTCAATTGTGCTTCGATCGAGGTGTCCAGAACATTTGCCAAATATCCAACACAACCTTTATTCAACATCTTTTGAGCTGTCAAAACAATTATAATTGGTAAGGACTGTGACCATAAGGTACCACTAAACACAAACTGTTCTTCTCCGGGTGGCTGAAAAATCACAATTTTCTTGTTACAATCAATTATTGCAAGATATTTGGTAAGTCAATCCATACCCAAAATAACCTTAAAATTTGGCAATGGTAAAATAACGAGATCCGCATAAAGAGTCTTATCACTAATCTGAATAGAATAGGCCTTTAACATTTATTTGGAATCCATTTCTTCCCCGGATGGAAATGTTACACTGTACCTTACTTTTAATAAATCTGGTGTAATGTCCAATTTTCTCACAAATGCACAGGATGCAAATGAATGCGTAGATCCTAAATCTATCAATGCAATTGCAAGTATCCAAAAATTAAAATAGTACCTATGACTACGGAAGCATCTGCATCAGCTTATTCTTGTGTTATTGTATATACTCTCCCATGCACTATTGGGCAATCCTTTGCTCTATATCCAGGCTTTTTACACTTAAAGCAGCGGTTAGTACCGCTAAAGCATTCCCCAAAACTAGACTTGACCACAGTTCAGAAACCGCCGGTTCCACGGTTCAAAAAAATCCCAACCCTTAACTTTAACCATCAAAGCCGGTTATGGGCCGATTCTAGTTTCAGTTCCGGTTCCAGTTCTAACCTTTACATTTTATTTTATTTTTTTTAAAAAAAATTGAACTTAAATTTGCAAAAAATATTGTTAATTTTTGAACATAATGAAAAAAAAATAACTTAAATTTGAAAAAAAAAATAACTAAAATTTAAGCATATGGTCAAAAACAAAAGTAACTAAATTAATTTATGGAATTTCTAAAAAATAATTTTTCCATTTATATTGTATTGATAAAGTACAATTTACTAAATTTTGGTCTTTGGAGTTAATGTTATCATATAAAAATGATGCAACATTACAATAATTTAATAATACTAAGTGAGAAGTTGGGGAATAAACACTAGATATTATAAAGTATCATCATTTACTTATTATTAAAATAATTGTAAAGTAGCATCATTAGATAATTTTCAAAATTTTACTTATTATTAAGATAAAATATAGAATGCTTAAATATAGGACTTGATTTATAACTTGTTGCAACTAATTAATTAAATTTAAAGAGGGGCACAACACCAATTATATTGATTTTCAGAAACAAGACAAGGAATTTGAGGGGAAAAAAAATAAAAAAAACAAATCATGAGACTTATTTATGCACTTATTCAAAATTATAAATATTTGGTCCATTAGCTCAGTTGGTTAGAGTGTTCTGTTAATAACTTGGAGGTCACAGGTTCAAAACCTCCACAACACATTTTACACTATTTTGATTAAAAAATAAAATAAAAATTAAAAAATTAAAAAACCGTTGGGTCGGGCCCGGCGGTTCCGGCCCGTGGAACCACCGGGTCCAACCCGGCAGTTTACAGTTGGATAAAACCATAACCGGCCCATGGACTCACGGGTCGAACCCGTGAACCGTGGTCAATGGGTTTTGACCCATTGACCATGGTCCGATCATGGGTTGGGTTCGGTTCGGACCCGGCCCATGGTCGAGTCTACCCAAAATGATTCTTCCACACTTAGCACATTTAGACCTTTCAACTGTAGTAGAAGTCTGCCCAACTCTAGGACGCTTTTCATTCCCTTAGTTTGATTTTTGCTCTCTTTTCTTCCACTGGTTCAGATTTCTTGGAGTGAATACTTGCTTCTTTTGTTGATGGAATTTCTCAATCTCTCTCATCTAAGTCAGCCATCAAAGCCTTTTCAACCAGTTCCCTAAATTCTGTTGCTGAAGACATTCTCTTAAGGCCCCTCAAGAAATGATCCATCTTCTCATTATTGTCTCGGGTGATGTATGGCGCATACTTACAACCCTCTTCAAATTTTCTCACATAATCACATACAGACATCCCTCCTTATTTTAACTCCAAGAATTCTTTTACTTTGAGCGACCTAGCATCTCTAGTGAAATACTTATCATACAAGATTGTTTTAAACCTCTCCCAAGTTAGTTCTTCCATATTCACTGCAAGCTTAGCTCTTTCCCACCAGGTTCTAGCATTCTTTTTCAACAAGAAAATTGCACAGAGTATATTCTCAGCATCATCAATTCATATATAGTCAGAGATAATGTAGATTTCACCTATTCCTCTGCAACCATGGGATCAGACCCACCATTAAAATTAACAGGTTCCATCTTTCTAAATTTCTCATACATAGCTTGTGAAGTATCCTATCGAGCTTGTGGTGGAGGAAGCCACTGATTTTGTTCTTGCCTTCTTTGTTGCATATCTAGCAATTGTTGTATCTGTTCACCATGCATTCTAGTTTGTTGTTGAATGAGATCAGTCAAATTATTGACCACACTATGATTACCCTCATGATCATCCATTGTCTTCCTTTTTGGTGTAGTGACCTGATATGCATTTCCCAATCTCATTTCATTCATTAGCCAATAATAACCGCATAATCATGACAATAACATAAAATAAAATCTAATTAAGTAAACATAAAAGTAGATAAACATATAGTTGATCGAGTTTCCCAGCTAGGATGTGTTCATATGCTTTCTTCTGTCTTCAAGAATGACTAAACCTCCACTCTGATACCACAAACTGTAACACCCCTTAACTTAACTATATAACCTAAACAAGCTAATACAGTTAAGTCAAGAAGTGTTAACTTTTCATCAATACTAGAGTTATAGTTTTAATAAAAGTTCCCCTCATTGGCTATAAGAGAAAAGAACTTGAATTCATTTGTTATTTCATTTCATTTTAAACACAACATATACATAAATCAAAGCTGAGTATATTTGTTTACAAAACCACAACTGAGCGACTTATTTAAAAATAAAATAGAGTTTTCAAAATAAGATACAAAATAGCTCGAAGCATGGCATATGGACAAATCTTTGTCCGGCCACTCTAGAACTCAGTCAACCTCTAAACTTATACATTTCCACCTACATCACATGAATCTAATAATCTAACGTACATGCAAATCATATAAAAGATTAAATACATTATTCAATTTAATAACTTTCATTCATAAATCGTTCTTTAGGGCCCTTGAAGTGTGGTAGCAAACTAATAACGATAGACCGTGGTTTTCGGAACCTGTTCATAATGATTGGCCAATAAGAGAAATACTACATGGTTTCCATACTTGGTCTTGCAACCTCAGGTATTAGCGGTTTCTGTCTCATTTATTGTGGCTTTCCTATATCGGTTTTCAACTCAGGTATTTACCACCATTTGTTGGGTCCGCCGATCCCTCCCGCATTTCTTGTCTACCCGACCATCAATCAAGTATCATACTTCCTTTTCAAAAACCTCATTATACTCTTCGTAGTATCATGCTTCATGAACCATGAATCCATAAAACATTACATCACTTGACAAATAATGACAATCACATTGAAACATGAACAACATTATATGATTCTTGTGATGCAGCAAATGAAAGTTTCAACTTACCTCAAGTCCACTTTAAGCTAAGTGAAAAGGTCAATCTCTTTGGAAGATAGGATGTTGTAAAGGCCTAACATAATCAAATCATGTACCTTTCAATATCATTTTAATAAATTACATAATATATTCTAATTAAAATCATGTACACTTTTCAAATCATTTATAAACAATTCCATATCAATTACATGACCTCAAAAACAATGCATAATCCATATTTTACTACTAATTCAAGTCATTAAACATTAGGGCACACATTAAATAACTAATAATTCAAACATAATTATTAGGGCATCCCACAAAACTTGAACATAATCCAAATTAACATGACTTAAACTCTATTCTAACTTAAATTGATTCTAACCTTCAATTAAGCAACCTAATTATTACTGTTCAAAATCATTTGTAGTCACTTTCAAACACAATATAAGCATTACAAAATCAATAGAAACAAGTAAATTGAGCATATTTCACTAGACTATCAATTTTGCTAAAAACTAGTTTAACTAGCTTGGTTTTGGCTTCAAGTCTATCCCACTTGTGTTTTCATTCATACAAAAATATACTAAAACATGTAATCATCCAAGATTCTATAAATTCATCATAACAAACATTGAAAAAGAATATACCTAGATTAAATTGGAATTAAGCTTCAAAATCAAAGGTTTTCAAGCTTAAAAGGGTGGAAACTTGTTCTAGTTTGTGTTCTATGGATTTCTATGGATTTGAATTTAATTTTTGTGAGTAAGAGAGTGTAGAAACTTGGGAGAAACATTGGAGAAGAAGGCAGGTCATTTTTGAGGAGCTTCCACAAGAAAATATAGCTAAAAATTACTTGTTTGACATTTCAAAGAGAGATAAGTGAAGGGTGATGATTGGTTGCATCATGCATGGTGTCTTCTCATGCCAGAAGCCACATTTATGGGCTAGGGAGGTGATAAAAATTGATGATTTGGTGTTATAATCAAATCCAATATAGTTTAAAATGATTTCATGCAACCTAGTCAACCTACAAATCAATTTGCCCTATTTTGCATACTTTTAGTTTTTAGCCAAATATAACATATTTCAAGCAAATATTTAGGTAATTAATCACTTTATCATGTAACTAGTATGGAGTAATACAAATAAGTCATTTTATGGTCATTCAACACATCAATCTTTCTTAATCGAGATACCGAACGTTTCATTGCAAAAAGGCACTTAAGGAATATGTTATATCAAGAAACAAAAGTTTGATCTCATTTTTCATGAACTAATGCATGTTAAGGCATAATTGAAGCATATAGTAACAATTATTCATGTTCGTGCAATCATACTATTTGTATGCCATAATCTGATAATACATATTGATTAGATGCATATTCATGCAAGATGCTTATTATTGGTTATGTATGAGAAAATTGGGCATTACAAAATTAGCCCTCTCTTTCTGCTATTGATTGTCTTGGACTATTCGAATACAATCAAGATAGATATCTCATATCTTTTCATATCTTCATGAGATAAGAAATAAGAAAATCATATTATCTTATTTATATTTTTTCTTCCAATAATTAAAGTGGGCCTCTATTAATGAGCCACCTTGATTTTAGGCTTGGACTTTCACAAAGTCCATTAATTAATTCAATTAATTAATTTTACCTAAATTCAAATAATTGATCCAATCAATTAATTATTTCACTCCAATTGGATTTTCTAATCTTATTAGGTCTAATTAAATAATTTCATTACTTAATTGAATAATTAATTCAATTAATTGAATTAATTTAAGGCCCTAATAAATTAATCTCTGTTAATTAATTGAATCTAACCACTTGGATTAATTCCTAGATTAGAAATGCTCCATTCTAATTTGTGTGTGACCCTTTAGGTTCACAACTTAGCTAGCAGTGGACTTGCAATGTTTGCAACTTATGAATAACAATTGTTCCAAATAATTAATCTAATTAATTAATTCACTTGGAAAATACCTAGCTAGTGTATCATGGTTCGTAGTCTTAGGTGAAATAGTAAGCGAACCTATTTCAATTATAAGTACCATATATGTAAGGTCCTTCCATCATCTAATCTCCTAATTGCATCTATGGTATGGATTATAAGTCTAAATCCTAAATAACTCAATAACTATGATTCTATTTCATGTTTCGATGACTCATGATGAATATTCATCTTGCATTGGCCAAGATCTTAGAGTCATGAACTTTGAAAACATAGGAGATTTACTTGTTCTAAACAAGTGATGGATTCTATGTTGGCCACTCATTAACCTCCATACTTGTCAGCGCAACATCCAACATATCCTCTTTGCGATTGTCATGTAATCAAAAGATATATCAAAATGAGGTAGGGCATACATAAGGCCACTATGGTGCCTCAAGCCGAGGACTAATTGTGTCCTATCGTAATGAGGAGATTCTTATTTCGGCAGACGATATCTCTAACTAAGAATCTCCAGTAGGCCTGTTCAGTGTACTTGTTCTCTAACAAACACCCGCATACATGTACTAGCGTCACTACACTGATGCTTATAGAATGAGATATCCTTTTCAATCGAGCATGCATCGTATGCATGGGTCTTATTGGGCTATTTGATGTTTCGTCTCAAAAAGTCCTTAACTCGAAACTAGTTTTAGACCAATGCCATAGAGGTATGTTCCAGGATTGCCATCATATGCGTGACCATACCCCGTAGCTAAATTTAGTCTAGGGACTTTATCTAATGTACAGAAAATAAATGTAAAGCATAAGATAAAGAAGATACCTTTAATTAATATGTTTGAAAAAGATTATTAACAATATACAAGAGTAAAAGACGCCCAATCTAATTGGTGCATCAGGTACTACTCTAATAGTTGATGCTCCTTAGCACCTTTTAGAAGAGTAATCTCATACTTTGCTCTAGTATGTAGGATGTCTTTTGTTTCTTCAACAGTTTGGCATGTATGCTCTTTTATATTCAATCTTCAAACTTAGCTGCTTTTGATGTTTTAATATCGCTGTTTAGACTTTTCTTGTTGCCTATAATGTGTTTCTATTGCTTTGATGGAACTTGAAGTATTTTATGTTCTTTTCTTCACTCTGCCTAGCTTTATATTTTTATCTTATTATATGCTCATGCTATGAATCTCGTCATAACATATATTAGAGTATTTCATCTCGAGAGGGTCCCACTTAGTCATTTGGAGCTAGTCATAAGCTAGCCTCAAGGGATGAGGGGTTATCTCGGGACACTTTATGCCTTCAAACCTCAAAGTAAGTCAAACTGTGGGATTATGGGTTGAACTGGCCAGGCTCATTTGTGACCTCAAGGTAATCTCACCAAACTTCTGGGTCCTTGTCATATAAGCATTCTATTGAGTACAAAAATTATATAATCACATCATAAGTAAATAAAAAGGAAGATTTCATTATAATTCATTTGTAAATAATTTGACTAGTAAATGGTAGGGTATTTCATTAAGAACTATCATTACCTAGAGAGTTGAAGCTGTCTTTTAACAATTTAAACATGTAATCTTGAAATGATCCCTCAAGGGCGAACGAGACAATTTTTTTGAAATAAACTAAAGTATCTTATTAAATGCTCATTGGTAATACTTGTTTAGATTGGCCATATTCCAAGCATGTGGCACGTCTTTACCATCTAAATGTTGTAAGCGGTATGCTCCAGTATTGACTACTTTTACCACTTTATAGGGTCCTTCTCACTTGGGGTCAAGATTCCGTAATTGGCGAGTGACATCTGCCTTTCGCAACACAAAGTTGCTAACTAGAAAGGTTCTGCGGCATACTCTGTGATTATAAGCTCTTACCATTCTTGCTTTGTACATTACCGTATGTGAAGATGTTTTCTCCCTAAGTCTTTCCACAAGGTCAAGGTTCACCTAAAGTGCATTATCATTAAGTTTAGAGGAGTATTGCATCACCCTCCAAGAAGGCTCGTCTATCTCTACTAGAGCTATCACTTTCGCGTCATATGTTATGTTGAATGGTGACTCTCTAGTTGAGGTTTGTGGGGTGGTCCAATATGCCCAAAGTACGCTGGGGAGCTTATCCACCCAAGATCCCTTGGTGGCTCTAAGTTTTGTCTTAAAGTGTTGTAAGATAGTGCGATTTGTTACTTCAGTTTGCCTATTAGCTTGAGGATTTCCTACTGAAGTGAAAAATTGCTTAATGGAAAAATTGTTGCAGCATTCTCAAATTCAAGCTCCTTGGAATTGAGTGTCATTATCAAACACAAGGGCTTATGGGATTCCAAACCTACATACAGTATTCCTCCATATAAACTTGATAGCTTCTTTCTCTATTATCTTCTCTAGAGGCTCGGCCTTTACCCTCTTTGTGAAGTAATTCACAGCTACTATTAAGAAATTTCTTTAGCCAGTAGCAAGAGGGAATGGTCCTACTATGTTGATGCCCTATTGAGCAAATTGGCATGGACTCTCCAATATTTGCAAAGTACTGCAGGTTAATACTGAACGTTAGCATGCTCCTGGCAAGAATGGCAGCATAGTACTATTTCCTTTGAATCTTTGAGCATTATTATCCAGAAATAACCTTGTTTGAGCACTTTTGCAACCAAAGATTTTCCTTGTAGATGATTGCCACAAAACACTTCATGGATCTCTCGGAGCATATAGTATGCTTTGGTGGGGTGAGGCATTTCAAGTATGGTTGAGAATATCCACACTTGTAGAGTTCACCATCAATGATTCAGAAGCGAGATGTTCACATCCTCAGCTTACACACATCCTTTGGTGTCGATGGTAACTCACCCATTGTAAAATACTTGACTATCTCATCTTCCCAATTAGGTTTCTCTTCTTCAGTATACAAAATTTGCAATCCTTCTCCATCAACTTCAGCTTTACTTAAAGTGAGGAAGGTGATTCTCCTACTCTTGATGCTCGTTATGGAACTTGCAAGTTTAGCCAATTAGTCAACAATAATATTCTCTATTCGCGAGACTTCTTTCATCTCGTGCTTTTCTAGTCTGGTGAGCAAATCTTTCGTTAAGTCAAAATACTTAACCATTTTCTCTTCCTTGGCATCGTATGGGCCTCTTACTTGATTGACTACTAATTGGGTGTCACTATGTATTACAAGCTTCCTCGCTCCAGCTGAGAGAGATAACTTAACTCCATTTAGGAGGGCTTTGTACTCAACTTCATTATTGGACGTCGAGAACTCAAACTTAATAACGTATTCAAACTTATCTCCTTGGGGATTTTCCAACAAAATCCCGACCCTATTTCCTATTGAGGTGGGTGAATCTTCAACATAGAAAGTATGTAGGGGTCGAGTTAGATGGCTCTTCAGCCTCCTTTTCAATCAACAAATATTCTAGGACTTGTGCCTTAATTTTGGTCTGGGTCGAAATTCAAGACCATGTTCACTAAGTTCAATGGTCTATTTCACTATTCTGCTTGAAGTCTTGGGATTAGATAGCACTTGTTTGAGCAGCTGGTTTGTTAATACTATTATCGGGTGAGATTGTAAATAAGGGCACAGCTTTCTAGCTGCGGTGATGAGAACCAAAGCTAACTTCTCAATGCTAGGATATCTCTTCTCAACTCCATGCAAAGTTCGGGTCACGTAATAAATGGGATGATGATCTTGCGCTACATCACGAACCAAGACTGTGCTCACTGCCTCTTTATTAGCTGCCAATAAATGAGCAATGTCTCTCCAGTCTTGGGCTTGATCAACAAGAGTGGTGAAACTAAGTATTTTCTTAAATCTTCAAAAGCTTGCTGGCATGTCTTGGTCGACTTGAAACTCTTTTCTTCTCAAAGCATCTTGAAGAAAGGAGGGCCCTCATTAGTTGATATCGAGATAAATTGGTTCAAGGCTGCTAACCACCTAGACAACTATTAGAATTCTTTATCGATCGAAGTGGAGACATGTCCAAGATGGCTCTTATCTTTTTAGGATGCGCCTCAATCCCTTTTTCAAAAATTATATATCCTAAAAACTTTCCGCCCTGTACTCCAAAAGCACACTTGGCTAGGATTAAGCTAGAAGCTGTAGGAATTCAATACATTAAAGCACTCATGTAGATCTCCTACATGATCCGTGGCTTGCCCAATTTTGACGAGCATGTTGTTGATATACACCTCCATATTTCTGCTAATTTGATTTTCAAACGTCTTATTAACGAGCCTCTAATAGGTAGATCCAACATTCTTTAAACTCAAAGGCATTTCTTTGTAGCAATAGATCTAACATTAAGGTGGTGGACTATCACTTCTGGGGGGATACCAAGCAAGTCATCCATTCCCCATGCAAAAACTTATCATTTTCCCTAAGAAAATCAACTAGACTTCTCTCAACAACTTGATCGAGTATAGTGCCAATTCACATCACCTTTGATGCATTGCCAGGGACAAGCTTACTGATCTTGAGCTCCTCAATCACCTCAAACCTTATTTTGTCAAGCTTTCTTTTCTTTGATTCGGTTTTTGTATCAGAAAATAGCCTATCTTCTAGAGAATGCTCAACTTTTTGTTTCCTTTTGTCTATGGTGGTACTACCTTCTTCTTGATGCCTTAATTGATTGTTAGCTTTGTGTAAAGTGTTGGTGTAACACTCCCTAGACATCTTGGCCTACCCAAAATCATGTTATAAGTGGAGGGGGCCTTGATAAAATCTTAACCATCTTCATCACCCTCATAGGAAAAGATCCTAATGAAATTGGGAGAGAGATTTCTCCCAATGTTTCTATAACTTTTTCAATGAATTCAGTGAGTGGAGTGTTGACTTTGCTAAGTTGTGCATTGTCAATCCCTAATTGCATGAAAGCGTCATAACATATGATGTCAGCTTAACTACTGCTATCAACCAAGATCTTCTTAACCCAAAAATTTGACATTGTCACTGACATGACTAAGGCAACATTATGGGTGCCTTCTGACCCATCCAGATCCAACTCAGTGAAAGTAATATCTTCTTCTGGAGTATGCACATTATAGATTTATCCTATCAAGTGGCCAAGATGAAAATGTGCTCCTCCAGCAGCACGTAACATAACCTTTCTTGCATTTTGGGAATTCTCACTCGTAGGGCCTCTAGAGATGACACCAATCACTCCTACTGTCGGAAGGTTATCATCTTCATGATCTCACTTCTTACTTCCAATTGCTTTACCTTGAGGTAGGTCTCTTGGCTTTGGTGTGTCAGGCTGCCTATAGTTATGACGTCCATCTCTAAATTTGTCCACAAATTCAGTTAAGCATCCTCTTCAAATTAGTTTCTCAATCTCATTGCGCAAATGATTGCACTCTTCAATTATATATCCTCTATCTTGATGGAATCGGCAATACCTATCAAAAAATTTCCATTCAGAGCTCTCTTTTATAGGACGAGGCAGCTGAATTAAGCCTCTCTGCTCCACCATGACCAGTATCTCTGACAATCTAGCTTTGAGAGGGGCATAATTATTATATTCGGGTAGAGAAAGATATCGCCTCTCCTTCTTCTTTCTTCCTATGGGTCTTTTTTCTTTTAGATGTTTTCTCTTTACTGGTGTACTTATGCTTTCCTCAATTTTGATATATTGTTCAACTATAGCTAGCAATTCTTCTAGGGTGGTAGGTAGCTTTCTAGCTATAGATTCTTTGAACCTCCCATGATTTTGATTATACGGCATTATCCCTGCTAGCAACTCATGGTTGATATGGGGGACCTCATGCACTGCTTCCACAAAGTACATAACATAATCTTGGAGTGGTTTCCTTTCTCATTGTGTTACAATGAATAGATAACCTGTGGTCTTGGGATACTTGTGCTTAATGGAAAACTAATGTAAGAACCTCTTCGTTAGCTACTCAAAGCTGGTTATACTACCAGTGGGAAATTGGTTAAACCAAGATAGAGCACGCTTGGTGAGCATAGTATGAAAAATCTTACAGAATACCGCATCACTCAAATCATAGAGTTCTGCTTTTGTTTAAAATTTGACCAGTTGTTCCTGGGGGTTACTTGTCCCATTGAACTCAGCAAGGTTCACAACCTTGATTCCTATTGGCAAAGGCTCAACTAGAATTACAGTAGAGAATGGGCTTCACTTTGGTGGCACAACTACAAGTATGAGGTATTTTACTATGAGTCCTTGTGAGCCAGATGGGAGAGTTAGTGGCATATTGGGCATTCCTCTCACATCTTCCTTATGTGTCATGTTTGCAATGGGAGGTGAAGCCCGATTGATTGCATCTGCATGGGTGCCTACTCCTTCATCTCTAGTCTTTTCTAGCCTCGGTCATGGCCTTATGCTTGCAATGAGAGGTGAAGCCCAACTATTTGCATCTATATGAGTGCCTCATCTTTCATCTCTAGTCCTTTTATGCCTCGGCCCTGTCCTCTCAGGTGTTAGAGTGGAATCCTAACTTCGATGAGTCAGAGAGTGCTTTTCTTTGCATTGGTTCGCAGCATACTGAGCTACTACTTGAGCTATAGCTCTAGCTGTGGCATCTTCTATCATAGTTTTAAGAGCCTCCTATATGATCTACCGCACAGTTTGTTAAGCAGGATCAGCAAGTTGGGGCTGCTACTACTGATCACGCCTGGGAGGTGACGGGGGGTGCTAGTCTACCCTATTTATATTGACATCCCCTATATATGGTGCACCCTAGGCACTAGCTTCTCAACCAATTTTGGATTTGGTCTGCATCCTCAGTGTTTAGGCAATAGCTTCCCACTATGGCGCCAAAAATGATGTTGTATCACCTCGATTTTTTGATTCCCAAGCTGGACCTTTGCTACAAGTTGGGTAGCTACTTGCGTCATAACAAGTCATTTGGGGTGGCGAGGTTGTCCTAGCGTAAATCCTCCATTGCTCAAGTCAGAACCAGCGAGAATGATAACTTTAGAGCAAAGAATTTAGACTATAAGAAAAGCAAAATGAATTACGTACCTTAGAAAAGTAGTAAAATGGGGTATTTATAGATTTCTATAGGAGAGTTATTATCTAGTGCTCAGTGGTACATGGACCATGTCATCCCTATAAGCCTATTGTAATGAATCATCTTGATGGGCTTATTTGAGTTATTTTATTGGACTTGAGCATTGGGCCATGTCCCATCAATAACTTTCTGCCAAATGAAACTATTAGTGAGGCAATATTAAGATACATGCATCTCTGCCAAATAAAACTATTTGTGAAGAAATATTAAGATACGTGCATTCCTTTCTACCTAGATACACCAAGTCATAGCAAAAACAACTCATCTTCACAACATCTTAATTTCTTCACTTCCTCAGACCCCTATATATCATATCAAAAAGATCTTATTTATTAAAGATGGAACTTCAGCAATACTATTTAATAACTCAAAAAATCTCTCCCAAAGTACCTTTGCAAGTGGACAAAGAAAAAATAGATGACCAAGATTCTAATTGCAATTTTTACACATTGCACACACCCTATAGGTAAAGTACCTTATAAGGTCTCCTCATTTGTAACAAATTATTGGTGTTTTAGCCTCTCATGAACTAATGACTAAATGAAAGCTTTTAATCTTGGATGACACCTTTACTTTCCAAATGAGTAGAAATACAAGAAAAGGTTAAGGGGATGGGGAGCAAGCAAAATAAAGAAAGAAAGAATTACTGGTGAAATTTCCTGAAGATCAATAGTCCTGACTCTGTAATCTAAGAATCACGCCACTAGCTTCTCCATCATTTAGTTGGAATCTCCCCTTTTTACACAGGCGCTCCTTGTTCTTGTAACTTTCATTTCTTTAGGTCCACCTAGTTCATACACAATTAGAGGTAAAATGGAAGAATATAATAATTTTCAAGAACTATAATAAGAGGCACTTGAACCTGCCAAGGCATCCCAATGATTATGATGTAGGGCATACTTACTCTTGATGACTTGTACCAAAGAGAGTTGGATTCCTTAAGAATCTCCACATCCACTTTCCAAT
>CM033121.1:12017184-12062338 GCA_019321725.1 Paulownia fortunei | reverse complement strand
TTTAACTCTTAGTCATTCAAAAGTCAATATATTTCTATAATAAGCATACTCAAGTGCGTGTGTGGATAGTTAATGTCAATAGTGACGAAACTATGCATGCTTCAAATAAGTAAATTCTCATAAAACCTTACAAAAACCATCACCTAATTCTAACAGAAAAGTTAAACATCATAGGCTCTTCCTTTGGTGCAAATCTCCACTACACTGAAGGCACCACACGAAATCAAAAGGTCTTCAACAAAGGTTGTAATGAGGCTAAAGAGTAGTGATCTAGCTAAGAAATAAAAGAATAAGATGCAACAAATGTTCTAAAAACTTCATGGAATTAGAGACATAGAGTTTATCGATGAAGAATTTTCAAACTCCATAAATTTCAACACTGGGGTCTATTGTTATTGACCATTTTTATTCATCTTGCAACATCTCATTTTTATTTGCAACTTGTAGCACTTTGCAATTTTTTTTCTATTTTTTTTTTCTATTTTTTTTTAAAGAGAAACTCCCTCACACTTATCTTCTATTCCAACATGAATTTCTTTTGTAAGTTCACGCTGTCAATTGAATATCTCTTAAACTCCAATCATTTTTAGAACAAGGGTTGAATAATAGTATATTTAGGTTAGGTAAAAAGATATGGTTACAAAAAAAAATATTTATTTATTGAAATGCTCAAAGTGGTTTACTAGGGGGATGTTTTCTTGAAACATTATATGGGGAACAAGCTGATTTGACAATGGTGCTAGAAAACCTAATGCCTTAATTATTTTTCTAGTGGTGCACTATCAGTCGTTCTATATGTTGAAGATCCAAGTGATGATTAGAGTAAGGGCATAAGAACTATCTATTTTGACATGATTGTCTTCATACTGAATAACATAACTATTTGTGTAAAACAAAATTTGAGTATAATTATCGCAAAATATATTAACCAAATAACAACATCAAAGTCCAAAACAATATCTATCATCAATCAAACCATATTATTCATGCTTAATTTTAATCATTGAAGTTGGAAGAAGCTCTGCGACTCAAAAAAAGTAAAAATAATTAGTAATTCACAAACAGGAGACATGCCTAATGATGTTTTGAAAGCAGTTCTATATGCCCAAAGTGTATCGGTAAATCTAAGAGACCAATCTTTATGGTTTAGGTTAACTGTCTGCTCCAAAATTTATTTTATCTCCCTATTTGCAAGTTCAGTTTGTCCATTTGTCTGAGGGTGATAAGGGGTTGCAACTTTATGTATGATTCTATATTTTCTCATTAAAGTTCCGAAAACTTTGTTACAAAAATATTTTCCCCCATCACTGATAATAGATCTAGGAATTCCAAATCGACTTAAAATATTTTCTTTCAAAAATTTTATCATTATTTTGTGATCATTGTTTCGATAATGAATTGCCTCGATCCATTTTGAAACATAATCTGTGGCAATCAATATGTAAAGAAAACCAAATGATAATGGAAATGACCCCATAAAATCAAAACCCCAACAGTCAAAGATTTCAATCACTAGGATAGGGTGTAGGGGCATCATATTTATCTTTGAAAGGAACCCTAAATTTTGATAATTTTCACAAATTTTGCAGAAAGTTTAAGTGTCTTTGAAAAGAGTTGGCCAATAAAATCCACATTGCAAGATTTTTGCAGTAGTTTTCTTTACAGAAAAATGACTACCACATGCTTCTGAATGACAAAATTTGACACTATTACCTATCTCATTGTCAGGCACACATCTTTGAAAGATTTGATCCGAGCAATATTTGAATAGGTATGGATCATCCCAATAAAAGTTTTTAACCTCAGTCAAAAACTTCTTTTTGTCTTGAGAGTTCTAATGCGATGGCATCTTTTCTGTCACAAGAAAATTAACAATGTTAGCAACCAAGGTAAAATAGAAACATTAAATAGTTGTTCATCAGGGAAAGTGTCATTAATAGGTGTGGTTTGAAACGAGTCATCACAAATAAGTCTCGACAAATGATCAGCCACTATATTCTCTACTCTATTTTTATCTCGAATAGTAACATTAAATTCCTAAGAGAATCCACCTAATCAATCTTGGTTTAGCATCTTTTTTTGACAAAAGATATTTCAAAGCTGCATGATCACTGAAAACAACAACTTGTGAGCCAACAAGATAAGATCGAAATTTGTCCAATACAAAAACTACAGCAAGTGATTCTTTTTCAGTTGTTGTATAATTCAATTGAGAACCATTTAAAGTTTTACTTTCATAGTAAATAACATATGGTTTTTTTATCTTTTCTTTGTCCCAAGACAGCTCCAACAGCATAATCACTAGCATCACATATTATTTCAAAAAGTAAAGTCCAATCTGGAGGCTGCATGATTGGAGCAGATGTAAGCATGCTTTTAAGCTTAACAAAAGCATTTTCTCAATTTTCAGTCCATTCAAAAATAGTATCTTTTGTTAGAGTTTAGATATTATACTAAAATCTTTGATAAATCTTCTATAAAAACCAGCATGTCCTAAAAATGATCTAACCTCCTTCATAGTCTTTGGTGTTGGCAAATTGGTAATTAACTTAATTTTAGATTTGTCAACCTCAATACCTTCTGATGAAATAATGTGTCCAAAAATAATACCAATTGTTACAATGAAATGACATTTCTCTCAATTGAGCACAAGATTTTTTTCTTCACACCTGATCAAAATATTTTTTAAATTAGATAAGCAATCATCAAATGAATTACCAAAAATAGAAAAATCATCCATGAAGACTTCAAGAAAATGTTCAACCATGTCACTAAAAATACTAAGCATGCATCGTTGGAATGTTGCTGGTGCATTACATAATCCAAAAGGCATCATTCGATATGCAAAAGTACCAAAAGGACATGTAAAAGTTGTTTTCTCTTAATCTTCATGTGCAATTGCAATTTGATTATACCCAAAATATCCATCTAAAAATTAATAAAATTCGTGTCCCGCAACTCTTTCTAAAATTTGATCCATGAAAGGTAATGGAAAATGATCTTTTCTAGTAACTAAGTTGAGTTTCCTATAGTCAATGCACATTCACCAACCAGTAACAGTCATAGTTGGAATTATTCATTATTCTCATTCTTGACTACAGTAACTCCAGATTTCTTAGGTACAATTTGAGTAGAACTTCATTTCTCACTATTTTTTTCATATTAGGATTTAGCCTTCATTGCATTTCTCTAGAAGGTTTAGCATTTTTCTCTAGATAGATGTTATGTGTGCAAATGAAAGGATTAATACCTTTAATATCAGCAATGGTCCATCCTAAAGCATTCTTATGCATTTTTAGAATTTTGATCAACTTACCTTCTTGAGATGCATCGAGTTTGGAAGAAATTATTACTGGAAAAGTCTTATTCTCACCCAACAAAGAGTATTTCAAATTAACTGGCAAAGGTTTCAAATCAACCATAGGATCTTTAATACTTGAGGGAATAGATTTTATTGTTGATGATGAAAGTTCTTTGAACCTTGGCTTCCAAAAATATTTTTCTTGTACCTGCAAAAATTCAAAGATAGTATTAGTGTGTGCCTTTCTACAAATCCTTTCACTTTCGAAACAAGTCTTCAAAGAATCTGAAGAGTTAGTAGTAGTAAAGTATTCATGAACAAGTTCCTCAATTGAATCTACTTCTTGTACTTCGACATCTTCTGCAGGTTACATACAAACATTAAACACATTTAGTTCCAAAGTTATATTTCCAAATGATAACTTCAAAATACCATTCCTACAATTGATCAAAGCATTTGAAGTTGCAAGAAAAGGATGACCCAAAATGATAGGAATTTGTGTATGTGTTTGTGCAACAGGCTCTGTGTCCAAAATAATGAAATCAACTGGAAAATAAAACTTATCAATTTGTACCAACATATCTTCTACTATTCCCTTTGGAACTTTAATCGAACGGTTAGCTAGTTGGAGTACAACAGAGATTGTTTTAATTTCTTCCAAACCTAACTGTTCATAAACTAAGAAAGGTAGAAGATTTACACTAGCACCAAGATCAAGCAAAGCACGCTCTATTCTAGTGTTTCCTATGATACATGAAATGGTTGGACAACCTGGATCTTTGTACTTAGGTGGAGTGAATTGTTGAATGATTGAACTAACACTTTCAGTTAAAAATGCCTTCTTTTGTACATGATGTTTTCTTTTTATTGTACACAAATCTTTCAAAAATTTGGCATAAGGTGGAACTTGCTTGATTGTATCCAATAATGGAATATTAATCTTGACTTGTTTAAAAATTTCAAAAAATTCAGCATTTGAGTTCAATTTCTGAATTGCTTGCAATCTTTGAGGAAATGGTGCTAGAGGTAAATATTTTTCTTTTTCATCATTTTCACACTTACCTTTTTCAAACTTACTTTCATTGTCAAGACTATTTCCATTTTTCATTTTTGGAGGTGGATTAAAAACTTTCTCCTTGGGATGAATAGTCTTGTCAATAACTTTTCCATTCCGAAGAGTTGTAATTGAATTAGCCTCCTTGACCGCATTTTCACCTGAAGAAGAAACATGACACTGAGTGGAAGGATTAGGTTGAGGTTGAGCAGGAAATTTACCTTTCTCATGAGTACGCAAAGAAGCTGTCAGTGTTGAAAGTGTACTTCTGATCTCATTGATAGCTTGTGAAGTCTGATTAATGATGTTTGTTTGTTCATGCATAAATACTTGCAAAGTCTCCTCAAGGGATTTTGTATGTGGAGTTGGATAAGAATGAAAGTTTGGTGATTTTTCTAAATGCAACGGTTGGGCACGGTTATCATCTCGCCAACTGAAATTGGGATGATTTCTCCATTGTGGATTGTAAGTTTCAGAATATGGAGAATGGAAAGGTTTTTTGAATGTGTTCATGAAATTTGCTTGTATTGGAATGTTTGGACATTCATTGTTGGAGTGCCCCAAAAGTTCACAATTACTACAAACTTCTTCCTCTTACACAAATTTTGATTTCCTTTACTCTTTTAAGTTCCATGGGTTCAACTTTTCTTGTTAAACTAGCAAGTCTAGCATTTAGATCATTTTCTTGGCTAAGGTAATATTTTCATATATTACTCTATTAGCAAGATTAGATCTAATAGAACCTTCAAAAGAATTAACACTATGCCATGATTGAGAGTTTTCTGCCAAATGATCTAGATATTCTAAGGCTTCATCAGGTTCTTTATCAAGAAACTCACCATTACACATTGTTTCAACAAATTGTTTTATTTCAGGAGTTAATCCTTCATAAAAGAAACTAATTAAGCGTCACCTTTCAAAACTATGATATGGGTATGAATTCAACAAATCTTTAAATCTTTCCCAACATTGAAAGAAAGCTTCATTAGAATTTTGAGAAAAAAATTGAATTTGTCTTTTCAAAGCATTAGTTTTATGAGTTGGAAATAATTTTTTCGAAAATTCAGCTTGCATTTCTTGCCAAGTGCTAATTGACCTAGGTTTTAAAGAATTAAGCCAATTTTTTGCTTTATCTTTTAAAGAAAAAGGAAATAATTTGAGCTTAACAATCTCATTTGTGCAAGTTTGATCATCAAAAGTGGCACATACTTCATCAAACTCTTTTAAATGCAAGTAAGGGCTTTCAGAGCCTAAACTATGGAAATTAGGAAGTAAAGGGATCTTACCTGACTTGAATCGTCCTTTAACAACAGCAGCAACTTACAGCCTATGTTTTTACCATTTTGACATATTTTCACACTATCTTATCTTCAGCAAACTTGTTTATTTACCTCTTGTGTATAACATATCCGCATTTTAGCCCAAAATAAATTTGGGCTCAAGAGATATAATCCAATTGGTAAAATAAGTCAATACTTGGTTGAACTCTGATCTGAATTTTGGTGATCCATTTTGTGCAACTGTTTGGACGAATTTTCTGCTATAATCAAGACTGAATTGGGCTGAACTTCCAACAAAAAAGTAGTACCTCTATCTTTTAGCTTTCAAATGAAACAAGCTTTAGGTCCATAGGACTTTTGATCATGAAGTTATGCTCAATTACAAAAACTACACAAGTTTGGAAACATGCTTCCATTTATTCCCTAACACAAAATATTAATAAAATAATAATATTAACAAGAATAAAATATTCTCCTCTAGTACGACAATAAGGGCTCAACATCGCCCTCATCTTGAAATGTGTAAAAAGCCTTACACAAAAAGGATTAAGCAATTTAAAATGTTTGAAAGTTACCATCCACCAAAATTTCAATAATTTTATGGCAATTAAGATCGAGGACAACATATTTCTCACTTTAATGAAATATACAATAATGTTGGAACTCATGGAGATCTTTTAATCAAGCAATTCGTTCTATCTTTGAAAGACTCTACTTTTGATTAGTATATTAGTCTTGAACCTAACTCTATTGACAACTAGAGAGATTTATAAAGCAGGTTTCTTGGTCACTTCTATAGTACTCATCGTACTATTAGTATGATTTTGTAAACCTACGAAAAAAAGAAAATGAGCATGTGCTTTAATATATCATTAAATTGCAAAGATACTTTGTGTGATGCTTTTGCAATTGAGATGTGCAAGGAATGTGCTAGTGTCTTTTCAACATATATCAAGAAATCAAATGAAAATCTTTTGGAGAATTAGTAGCTCATGAATATTCCATTGAGATAAATATAAATTTTGACAAATAAGAATACCCAAGTGATGTTAATGATGATGAAGATGTGGTATCATATTTAGCTACTGTTGACTTCAACTTTTCGATTCTTCTAGATACAAACATAAACTATATAAATTTTTTAAATCAAATCCTACTCAACTTCTCATTGATAAGTTATGGATTGGTTGTGGATAATAATCCATGTGAGAGTAACATTTTTTACATTTCTTTTTCCACACCATCTCAAAAAAAAATATAGATTGGCTTTTAATTATCAAGTGAGATTACAAGTCAGATTATATAATTATGATTTCCTTGTTTTAATTTTAATATTATATTTATATATTTAATAATTTAAAATTCTACTTAATGTAAAAAATATCATTCCTTTCTCATTTCTTATACATATCAAGTATGAGAAATGTTATACTCATCATCATGATTCTATTCCTAAATTCATTCAATTCCTATCTATTTTCATTCCTACGTATCAGTTAGCCTCTTTGTTTGATTGTTTCACGCAGAATTGAAGAATTTTGTATACCCATTAATATCTAGAGTGGTTGATTGGTTTTCGATAACATCCATTATTATATCTTTTTTCTTATTTGTAAAAATCTTTAAGTGCAAAAGTTTTAGGGTAAATTAAAAAAAAACTATCCCTAAAGTTTTGTGATACCCGAACCTCTCACTACTCACCTGGCCAAATATGATTCATGCATTATATGCTAATTTTATATACTACTTACATTTATATTGACATTGCATATTTCATTTCTTTTATACGACATTCTTGAATATTGAACTTAATTCTGAAGCTCTCGCACGGTATTAGTTATTGAATTTCCTAACCTAAGTGGTTGATTTTATATTGAGATAATGATAAATTTAGGTATCAATATAGTAAATAGTGCTAGGTTACACGTGGTAACTTTAGGAGTTCAAAAGGTATCACTGAAAAGTTTATAGAAAGTGAGTCGGTTCGATCATGAATTTTAATATTATATGTATATTTAAATCATAAAATTGGGACAACTGGACATAAAATACTATAATTTAAATGTTATATAACTAGGTTCATAGGTTTGTAATACTATCGATGCACAAACTTATCAATCGGGCAAGAATTGATGATTTTTCGGGTAAAGAACCTAATGAACAGACATAGGAATTAGCTAAGGGAATGAATGGTGACTAAGATAGGTTGCAACTAAATAAGAATATGTGAGACACACAGAATTAGGGCTACAAGATAAGAGAAAAAATCAGATTATACCATTACATGCCACCTCAAGCTTATGCCACCTCATGCTTAGACTTATCAAGCTAGCACTTCAACCTATTCTTCACTCTTAAGCTAACAGCCACGACTTGAACCTTCTTCTACACCATTTCAGCTTCTAAATATATAGAAAAAGCTCTCTAAATAGTTCTTAAGTGATTCCAATTGAAAAAGGAGGCAAAACAAGCAAAGAGAAGGAGAAATAACCAAGTTCAAGTATAAAATTGTGTAAGGTGAGCTTAACCTACGGGTTTGGCATAACTTTTAGATTTATTTTGAGGTTTATTGGCTTATTAAGCTTTGAATATTATTTATAAATATGCTATTATATTATTAGATAAGCGTTGGTGCACTTAAAAAAAAAAGAATCAAAAAACAAAGAGAAGAAAAGATTGAAAAATGATGAAAATGAAGAGATTATGAATTGAGGTGTATGATTTGAACTCCCTAAAATAAATAGACCCCCGTTGCATACAATAAAAGAAATAAGTTTGGGGGTAATCCAAGATCATAAAAAAGAAGAATGGGATGTTCAATAAAGAAAAATGAAGGGATTGATGAAGAAGTTGGTGTTCATTTATAAAGGTTCTAGTGCAATTGTGTAAAATGAATAAATTTTAGCTACAATTTTCCATATATTCCCACCGTGACCCAAGCATCACATTACAAGCTTTGGAAGTCCTTTTGATCTTTAATGCTATGATCTACCTACATTAGTGGAGACTAGTGTGAAAAACAAGCCTATGGAGTTTGGTAAGTCCTTCAAAGTGGATCAAATATGAGTAGTTAGCTTTATAAACCTATCCGAATGATAAATAAAATTTGATAAACTACAACTTTCACACTCACACACATAAGACCATGAAGTTAAGTGAAACCAATATGCATGTTAATATGTAAATTTGGTATATTTTTCTAATCTTTTGAGACGAGATGTGAAAAAATAAAAAATCTTTCTCGACTTTGGTTACCTAATTAATAGAGGGGTTGTTATTGAGAATTTCATGTTTGATGCTTAAGGACAAGCAAATCTTCAAGTTTGGGGGTATTTGATAAGTTGGTTTTATACCAATAAATCATACCTCTTTGCTCAAATATGATTTTGAGTTGATTCATGAACCAATAGAAAGCCAAGAGATATATATATAACTTCTATGTTTACCACAAAATCCAATTCCATCGATTCCCAATGAGAAAAATTGAGTTTAATGTCAGCACTAGGCTGAAATTTTCTGCTATGATATATCTTGGTATTTTAGGCATAACTATCTCCACAGATGTCATAATTAGTTGATTTAAGTGCCTCTGGAAAGCCAAGACATACAGATAAAGTTTTTATAAAGACACCAGAAGCCGTTTAGGAATTAAAGGTGGTCTAAAATGGGTTTAAAAGGGATAAAGATGCTGAAGATAGTGCCTAGTTGTCCTGTCATCGTTTACACATTGCCACTTTGATAAAAAGGGCAAAATGGGTTTTTATCCCTCTTTAGGGCTTCTCCCATCTAATTTTAAGGATCCCAAAGAGCCTCCAAAGGTATTTTGGACGTTAGAAGGTATTCTTGGATAGAAAGGTGCTGCTGGACAAAGAGCTATTATGGGAAGAGAAGGAGAGTCATTCTTAGAGAAAAGGAAAGCATCAACTATTCCACTCATTTCACAAATTAGTGAACAATTTCCATATTCTTTATTTTGTGTTTCTTGAAGTTATATTCATACATGATGAACTAAACTTTTCTTTCTAGAGGATGATGTAACCTTATTTGATTCTATGTTTTGAATTCGAAACAATATTAGTTCAAGTTATTCATCTTTTTTGTGTTATCTTCTTTAGTATTTAATCTTGATTAATTGGCCACTAATTGAGATTGTTTGAAGTATGAGATTCAACACTTAAGAGAGGAAAGATTATACATGATCATAGGGATAACACAACCTAGGAATCATAGAGTTGAGAAACTTATGAAACCTTTGAAGTTTTAGATAAGAATTCATTGAACTTTTGTAGAGTTTTACTCTTGATTTTTTATAGAGATATCGAAATTCATATTAGAATATATAATCAATTCGACACTCGAGACAGAGAATTGATGATTTTAGGAATTCTTAATTTACATGTGTTGTTGACTTGAATTAGTATATTTTGGAAGGAAGAACATAGGTGATAATTAGGTGAGTCATTCATCTAGAATTTCTTATTCATAAGGTGTTTGTTGTATTACTTCTGAGAATTCTAGTCTTATCTTTGCAATTTTTATCTTATTCTACTTTGTTTACTAATCATCGCTTGATTTTCTAGATAAAATGAGGACTATTTAAACTATAATACTTGCTGCAATTTTTATTACAATCCTTGTGGATACTCAACTTAACTTATTATTGTATTAAAATTTGACACCGTGTACTTGCGATTTGTAAAATATATCACGAACAAGAATACCCTAAGAAAATACAACGAACAACTCTAGAAGAAAGCTTATCCATACCAGACTAAAAAAGATGAACAAAGCACACACACTCAAAAATACGAGGAGTAAGAGGAAATAGCGGAGAGTTAGGAAAAAGACATTTAAAAGAAATGTCACCTCCAAGAGCATAAAATGGCATTCTATTAATAAGAAATCCTACAGTAAGTACATCATCACTCCAAAAAGATTTAGGCACATTCATTTGAATCATAATCATATGAACGACCTCAAGATGTATGTTTTTACGCTCTACCACACCATTTTGTTGTGGAGTATAAGCACAAGATGTTTGATGAATAATTCCATTAGAAGAATGAATATTGGAGAAATTAGATTTCATATATTTTAAAGCATTATTAGATCTTAATACACGAATATTAGAAGAAAATTGAGTCTGTATTTCACTATGAAAAGTTTGAAATACATTAAGAACAGATGACCTGTCTTTTAATAAGTAAATCCATGTCATCCTAGAATGATCATCCACAAAGGTAATGAAATACCTATAACCTGACATAGTAGAATAATGATAAGGACCCCATACATCTGAATGCACTAAATCAAAATGACGTAAACTTCAACTTTCTTTAGAAGGAAATAACACTCTGATGTTTTCCTAACTGACATGCATCATAATTTATTTCAGAAACAGAATCACTAAAAGATAACTTTTTTTAATCCAGAAAGGTTAGGATGACCCAACCGATAATGCCAATAATAAGGAGACACACTCCTAACAGCAACAATAATAGATGAAGAATCATGAGTAAGATAGTAGAGTTCCCCTAACTCAGAGCCGTGTCCAATCACTGTTTACGTCTGGAGATCCTAAAAAATACAATAAGTAGAAAAAAAAGTCATAGAACAATTCAAAGATTTTATAATTTGATTAGTAGAAAGAAGGTTTAACAATAATTTTGGGACATGTAAGACTTGGTTAAGCTCAAGAGAGGAAGTGTAAATAGTACCAAAAAATAAATACAGTAGAAATAGGACCATCAATAATGGTAATAGGTGAAATATTTTAACAAGGTGTAAAATTATTGAATTGGCGCTGGTCTCCAGTCATATGATTTAATGCACCAAAATCTATTAACCAAGAATTACCAGAGAAGGCAACAAGTACCCCAATACTTGATTGGAGGGCATGGGAGGCAATAGAACTTGATTGAGAGTGAAACAACCTATCATACTGCTCTTAGAGATCTAAATAACATCCTCAGGAATATTCGCACAAGAAGTAGATCCATTAGAAGCAATTGTAACAGTAGCTGCTTTAGGGGCATTGGACGACTTAGCACCTTTGGTAGCCCAATTAGGCTTACCAAGCTTATCCAACATTGATCCACAGTATGCCCTAGTTTACCATAAAACTCACATAACTTATCACGACCTTTATCTTTTCCAGTACCACGTGTAACCATGGCAAAATGCTCAAGATCCACACCAGGGGAGGATAAGGTTAGAGAAGCAGATTGTAAGCACGAGAAAATAGACTAAAGTGCAGACATGGTACTATCCCCAAGCAAATGACTCCTAAGAGTATTATATTGATCATTTAGATTCACTAAAAGCCCACATACAAATAGGTTTTCTAATTGATGCTTTTGAGTCTCCAAATGAGTAGAAATAGGCTGAGTTCGCTAAATTCATTGATAATCCCTTTATAGGCAGCAAAGAATTCTGGAAGGGATCTTTCACCTTGTTTGTCATCAAGAAGTTGTTGAAACAAAGAGAATATACAAGAATTATTACCATCAATAGTAAACTAGGACAGAAAAAATCATTCGTATATTTTGTATGTGTATTTTGCTACATCCTAGTTGAGAGATATATATACAAGAGTCCTATATAAGGAAGTTAACTATGCAGGAATTAAAAACTATAAATCAGCCTATAAACTAGGCACTAATATTGTTGTCCTATCTTTTCCTAATATAGAATTAGTTGATCCCTATATTACAATACTAACAAAACTAATATATTTGATTAAATAATATGACTATTTATTTGGACCTAATTTAATTGTGTAGCCTAAGTAGAACTAATTAATTAAATAATTAGATCAATTAATTAAATTGAGTTTTGTTTAGACTTAATTAACATTAATTAAGTCTAAGCCCAAAGAATATAGGCTTATGAGATAGGCTTACTATAAATAGGAAGGAGGATCAAACCTAATAGGATTAAGATTAGGCCTTAGCATGTGTATTTATACACATGCTAGGGGCCAATTTTTGCAAGCATTCTTGCACGCAAAAATCAGCCACTCCCTCCCTCTCCCCAAGGGAAAAAATAAGCAGAATAAATTTCACAAAATATACTTTTCAAGTAATCTGATTCTAATTGGGTGTGAAGGAATTCAAATTCTTCAAGCTCCTCACGAACACCTTCTTTAGATCTCTCAAAAAAAATTCACCAAAGAGCTTCAAGCATAGCCCTCCAATGGTATCTATACTTCGAGCAAATCCACAAGTAATAAACCCTTGGTAGTGAATTTAGACTCTTTATTTCTAATCTAATTTTGGGGTGAAGTATATTCCTTAAATCAACAATTGATTAGAATAACTACACTTTGATCAAAAAGGATGGAGCTTTTTGATAGAAAAACTTTTTCTTGTAGAAGAAAATAAAAGAAAGCACAAGAGATGGAAAGGAAGAAGGGTGGCTAAAAATTTGAGTCACTTCCCTTGTAATTTTCGCCTCCTTGTGTATTTATACACACAAGGTGGTCTTGACCTAATCCCATTAGGTCTCCAACTCTTTTCTTCCTTATCCTCATCCCTTACCTAATCTAATTAGAAAACATTCTCCTTCCTTGTCTCTTGCTTATTTCTTTCTCTCCAAGAAAAAGAATTTTCCATCTTTTATTAGAAGTCTTTAGTTCTTGTAATTGAAACTCCTAATGGGCTCTAACCCTATGGGTTTGGGCTTTAATTAATTATTAAAGTCTAATTAATTAATCTCCATCAATTAATAAGGTTCAATTTCATTAATTGATCTAATCAATTTATTTAGTTCCATAAAAAAACCACCTACTCAAATTAGGCCTAATTAAAATAATTTTATTACTTTAATTAGTTAAATTAATTTAACTCCTTAAATTTAAGTCTAGTTAATTAATTGAACCAATCAATTAATTAACTCTCTCATGAGCCCTAGTCCTTATTAGGCCTAAATAATTAATCATATTATTTATTTGGATGAATTAATTTAGCTCCTTAAAATTATTCTAGCTTAAGTTAATTAATCATTATAATTAACTTAATCTAACACTTTGGGTTATATTAGATTAAGGGGATTATCTAGTAGTAGGCTTGAAATATTTGCAACTTATGAATAAGTTAATATTTTAATTATTTAATCTAGTTAATTAATTCACTTGGAATTAATCTCTTAATTCGCTTAGAATTAATCCCTTATTTCCCTTATTTCCAAGAACCTCGCGAATCAAGGGAAGCATCTAGTAGTGCATGTTGACTACCTAGTCTTAGGTGAATAGCAAGTGAACCTTTCTATTACGAGTGTCATGCAAATACGATCCTTCCATCAACTAATCTCCTGATTAAGTTTACGACATGGATTATTAGCTAAGATCCTATTATGACTTAATAACTATGATCCCATTTCAAGTCACATTGATCCTTTGATAAATCACTAGAAAACCCCACGTTTGGTATTCATCCAACCTTCGCCAAGGTCGTCAAAATCAAGGACTATAAAAATATATGAGATTCACCTATTCAACTAGATAGGTGATAGGTTCTTTGTTGACCACTCATTGACCACCATACATGATCATACACCCAACATAAATCCTTTATGATTGTCATATAATTGAAAAATATATCAAAGTGCATGATATAGTGCACAAGGCCACCATGGTGCCTCAAGTCTAACGACTAGTTAATACACTATTGTAATTTAAAAATTTTCATTCGACAAACTAAGTTTCCCATTGAGAATTTCCCATAGGCCATTCCATGTACTTGTTCTCTAACAAGCATCCATACACATGCACTACCATCACCATGCTAATGTTTATGAAATGAGATATCTTTTTTTCGGGCATACATCATGTATGCGAGTCTATCGGGCTTATCGATATCCCATTTCAATGAACCCCCAACTCAAAACAAGTTTAAGATCAAAGTTATAGAGACATATTTCATGATCGTCATATATATATATACGACCGTGCCCCATAGCTATCTATGATCTAGGGACTTTATCTAATTGACAAGAAAATTAAAGATAAAGTTAATAAACATCATGAATAAGATTATTTTTATAAGAGCATAAAAGCTAGTCAGTAATTGGCTTGTTGGGCACTACTCTAACACTTATTCGACCTTAAGACCTGAAGAGTCTGCACGCTATAACACCCCCCACCACTAAATATAGATATTGATATAATAATAATTTTGATAAGGTAGCACATGTGTGTACATGTGTATATATATAATTATTTTGTTAACAGTAGCACTTTGAAAAACAGTAAAACTGTTTTCTTACATATAACCCTGTATATAGAAAAATCATCGTTTATATAAAAAAATATAACACCCATCACAGTCACACTATTCTCAAACTTATTTACTATAAAATTTCAAGAGTTATATAGGACACGACATCCCAAAGTTATAATATGATAAACTCAAAAATCAAAATAATAGCCTATACTTTCAGAAGAAGTAAGGACATTTTGCATCTTGTAACTCTTTATATATAGACAACAATTTACATAATAATAATGATTGTAAAAATTAGAATATGCCCACAACACAACCCAACAGGTCATCATCCATGTACAGTGATTGTAGCTACTAGGAGCTCCAACAACCAGCCCAGTAAGCCTTAGAGTCTCAGGCATCACCATGTTTACCTACAATGTATGAACTACATGAGTTAAATCTCAGTAAATGAAAATCATGCATGCTGAAGAGATAATCTAATATATATGCGATGCATCTCTATGAAATCATGCCATGAATGTAAGCTCCTGGACCAAAACAGTTTATTCAAAACTATTTTTCACCACTGGGCCTACTATATACCAGATAGAGCTCTCAATAATATCAATAATCGCATCGCCATAAACAGATTGACACAGTTCGGGAGTCATCTCCTGGGATCACTAGAGGTCCACTCCCTATCTTCCCCTGTGATCCTCTAGAAGTCTTCCCACCAGTGGCGTCAATAAGGGCACAGTCAAGTGTTTCACTCTCTCGTGACCACCAGAGGCATACCCCTTGTCCAACCCTATGATCCTCCGAGAAGTAATACTCGCGGTGCCCTAAAATATCACATAAATAAGCCACACAGGCCTCGGTACACTAGTAGTGGCCAACCAAAATATTTTCTTTCTAAAAATAATGTCATGCATGTAAAACCTCAACTGTGAGCACGTGTTATACATGCATGTGTAAATATTGATGAATGGCATGTTCAATGATGCAACGGATCCCATATCCCATCATCCAAGCAATGTATGCACTATAAGATATTTATAATACTCATAATACACTCATCAAGACACAAGGATCACATTTAATATAGATAAGGCAAGAAATACTATGCTCATGCATTGTAGTTGCAAATGGATTTTCACTTACCTTTCATCGGTTGTGTGTTACTTCTAGATTTCTTAAGTATTACTCCCCACCCTAGATGTGAAACAATCTATAAAAATACAAGATATCAATCACCATCCTCAATTAACAAGTTCATTATACCTAATGTAGTATAAATATTTTGAATCTCAATTTGATTAAACAACCTTACCACTTAGAAATTATAACCAAATACAACCTTCTACGCACCTTTGTTCCACATCTTAAATGTATACTAACCTCACTTATAACATCCCCCTAAAATTTAGGGATCAAATTAACCACATCTATGTTGGAAAATGTTAATGAACCAAATGGGATAGATTCACAACTTCACATTTTCTAAATGCCACATTAATTTGCATAATGATTTTGATACTCTTAGACATATTCATTCACTTCCAAATTTTTATCATACTTAGCTAACATAAAAAAAAATGTAACCATGTCATATAATGGCTAAAAATCATGGATATAGCATCCCAAGTTCAGCTCCCTTCACACCTTATTGAAACATATTTTTCCTACCATGACAGTTTTGCACACTTCATGACATTAATGGTTTTGACACCCTTAAGTATATTCAACCACTCCCAAATTTTCACCACACTTAGATAATATATATAAAACCAGTCCCCTTCACATAGGACCGAATCTGAAATTCGATGGAGACAATTCTAAGCATCTCTTTAATTGTCATGCCATATTTTAATTCCCAAGCCATCCAAAACTAAATACATAATTTTAACTCCTATATAAACACGTTCATGATAATTAATATAGAATTTACCCAAGGTTTCTTGCAGATTTCAAGCTCAATAAACTAGAAATCAACATATACACAGATTATGCCCCTTAGTTGTTCTACTATGTGTTTGCAACCACAAATCATTTTTTTATGCTTAATAACCCTATAAATAACCTCTAACTTCATCATGAATAGGATAAGAATCTTAAGAAAATAGAAAATCCTCAAATAATATAAAAATTGATGTAAAAAATAGTAGATGAACCTCACTTATGCCAGTTTCAGCTTCTACTCATGATTACTACTTCATTTTGCTTCATTTGCCCTTTTTTATCACTTGGAATCACTTAGAACCAGATTAGAGAGATTTTGACATGAGTTTTGACCCTGAAAATGACTGAAAAATGGTTGGAGGTCGTGGGTAAATGGCTAAGAGTGAAGGAAAGTTTGAGGTGGCACTTGAGGTGCTTGCTTAGGCTTGGTAGCAAGCATGAGGTGGTAAGTTGTAGTTAAATCTGACCTTTCACCCATATTTCAAGTTTAGATCAAATGTGTCTTATTATACATTAATTTTATTACCTCCTATTTTAATTACCACAGGATCCCACATATAATTCATAAGCTAATTTCCTAGTCGTTCATTTAATTTCTTACCCAATGTTATCCGATTCTTAAATAATTGTCCATTTTAAAAATTATATAATCTTATACATAAATGAATATTGTAATATCACATTTGAATAATATTATCTTATGTCCAATGTCTCAAATATGCAATTTATCGATATATACTTTTAAAATACCTAGATGAAATGGAATCAAACCATATAAGCTTACTAGTAACACATTTAACACTTCCAAAATTATAACCTATATATCACATCGACATCCAATATTGATAAACCTTATTTTCTTCTTATTTCAATTTAATATTGATTTATTAACTTCCTAAACTGATGGAGCCTAGTCAATAATAAGTGGGTCATGCAACGGAGCAACCATCGTTTTCTCCAACAAACACTTAAGGAACTTGTCATCCTCCAACACACCCCAGTGACAAAGTGATGTGGCAAAAAGTTAAGGAACTTTCCATCATCACTACTGACTCATTGTACCAAAGTTGTCCCTAAAAAAATATAGTCCATAATGACAAAAATAAAAAAACCGCATGACCAAGTATTAAATAATCGCCATATGAGAAGTCGTATTATATTGCATGTATATAACACAAATAGGAAAGATGCACAAAAATACGAAATAGTGTGAAGTTACATTAACGTTGTACAACTATTTCCAATAATATTCAAACAAACGCAACATCTTTAAAATAATGAAACAACTACCATTTTTCTAAATTCCTGCATTTTACAGAGCCGTACATGTAGTATAAACATAAACAATATAGTCTAAAAAAATACTAGCTTCACAAGTAGGCATGTAAACAGGATAAGGACCACAAATAGCATCAACATACAACAAAGAAATGCATAACATATCACAACTACAGTGGTGTAGTTCGTCACTGCCAAAACCAAGTTTTGAGCATAGACTATCCTATTGCCATGATACAAATTTGTGGTATTACTAGGATGAGCAATAAATGGTCCACTTGATGGGCCATGCGTATTGTGTCCTAATGTGACCATAGAGTCTATAGTGTGATTCGCACTAGCATGACCACCATGCCTCTCCATCCATACATCCACCAACAAAAATATTTGGGGTGATCAACTCTACGTGGGAAGGTGAAGAACCACCTTCCATTATTGGACTTAGTCCTAAGCCGTACACACGACCATATAACTGACAACATGAGCAACTTAGTACATTAATGGTAGTTATTCTAGAAACAAAGTCATGTCACACAAAGATAAACAATTCATAGCATCCAAATAAAATGGATTCACATACCATAGACGACTATAATAAGAGTGCATTGTTAAAAGGCCTCTAAAATGAAAAATATAAGCATATATTACGTGCTTAATGAGATGAAAATCCTATAGCCATATTTACATAATCTTAGTTATAGTCATACAAAAAATAACATGGTTCACCCTACGAATAGAGAATAAGTTCAACATTTTCTTATCCAAAAGAATATCACATTGTTCAGGGGCTTATCATTTCATGATTACCCACATTGTTGATGCCAATGAGTCATAGAAAGTAGCTTGAACATCAATATCTTACTGCGATGCATGCGGGAAATGTTGTTCATATTCTTCATCACCATTGTTGTGCCCAGGTTCAAACTCCCTATTATCTGCCAGATGAAGAATTGGTCGTCCCTAAAGTATTTTCCAGTGAAACTGTGAACACACAACATGCAATAATAATTTTTTCTTGTCGAGACACCACATACTGAGGCGTCGGGCCTTTCAAAATTGGAAATTTACCCTAAAGCACACCAAAACTTTGTTCTATGGAATTACGCAATTTTGAGTGGCATTTTGTTGGCTAGCTCATTGGGCCCATGTGCTTATGAGTTATTCCCACGTTACTGATTGATATGATATCTATGCTGCGAAATGGCATTAGGAAACACGAGAAGTTTCAGTATCTGGAGTCCACAAGGTAGTATTAATCTTTGATATTGAAATGAAGAAATAAGTTTAGGAGATTGACATCGGCTTCGAGAAAGGTAGAATGAAATACAAATCAAGATAACTGATAATTATGTTTATACCTTAAGGGGGCTACGGGAAATTTGCATCCCTTGTCAATGCATCCATCAGTACACGGGAGTCATTGGCACTACCTTCCCAACTAGCTAAAACATACATGAATATTAAGTTGATATCCCAATTTTCTTGAGTGATACGCATTGTGTTTTGTGCACAGGGCCCACAGGGCACAAGGTACCGACAATTGCACCAACACAATCCCACTCCTTATTAATCATAAGAACAATATTTAACTAGATCAAATGAGAAATAAATGGAGGCTATAACAAAATGGTTCAAATGGGAGCAAATATAGGATTTTGACATTCATATTAACCTTGAAGTAAGATAAAAAATTGAGGATTGGCCAAAATCTTGGGATGAACATTTTTGAAGTCTGGGGGGAGGGGGAGAATTAGTTGTGACGCCAAATTGTTTAATGCCTTGCAAGCTCATTTCACTTGTCGTGAAATTATCTCCAAAGAATGTTGAAAGTGCTCACAACTAGTGAGTTGCCTAGTACAAAAGCTAAAAGTTGCAAGAAATATTGCAACATATTCCCTTACCCCAACTCTTGTAGTTCGAGTAGGCCTTAAATATTCATTTCTGCTCAGCAAATTGCACAAGGCATTGAACCCCCGTTTGTCCATTCTTAGAGCATTGATAATGCATTGGGTATGGATGCTAGAAGCTCTCCCAATCAATCTTGCCCCCATAAGCGAGATGTATAGATGCCCGTTTGTCTATTCTTAGAGCATTGATAATGCATTGGGCATGGATGCTAGAAGCTTGGCCCTATAAGCGACAGGTATGCATGGGCTGTTTTGGGTAAAAGTAATTGCAGTACAAAATCTAAAGAAGAAGTAACTCATCTTCCGTCAGAGCCAAAACTTGAACTAAAGTCTGACTCCTTTGGCAGACTCGCCACTTGGGTCAGATGTGCCACTAGAATTACCATTGGTTGACATATCTTTGATCCCCTCATCAACATTGTGGTGTCACTTTGGATGTTGTCCATTTCATGCGTTTCATGCATTATGCATAAAGTTGTTGTGCGATGGACATGGTAAGCATATAAGGTTATAAACTAATTTAGCATTACTAAAAACTGATTTATTCATGCAACATTTCAATATATTTCGAACATGTAGAGGGTTAATAGACGTGGCACATATATAGCAATTAACGAAAATGCATATAGTACTAAAAGTAAACATACAATTGCTGTGGGGAAAAAAGTTTCCAAATACAGCCTGCTAGAGTCGATAGTATATAGTAAATAATAAAATAGTTGTTAACATTACACAGAATTTATCTTTTAAAAAACTCAAACAAGAAAAGGTCTTCAAAGCATTAAAATATTTCACATCATGGTCCTCAACACAACAATCAACAATCAATCATACAAACCTAACGACTCCACCTACGCTCTCCTCTCCTCATCCCTCTTAAGCAAGAACATTTTGTAGTACATTTTTTTCAAGAATGGATTCTAAGCAAGGAAGAACAGGCGGCGAGGGAGGTCTTCCATGTTCTTTAGCATATCTATTCAGAAGCTCATATCTTCTTCACCTTTAGTTTTTGATGACCCAAAGCTGACTTATGCAGCTAAAAAAGTTGAGATCAAACAATTACTCCTGTTTCCTTATATATAGAGTAAGGAAACAGGCTTGTATCACAGCAAGTTTCTGTTAAGGACTGGTCCTCAGAGCTGAATATTCTAAAGCTTTTCATTTCATTTGAATGCAACAAAAGCAAGGAAGCAGAATGGAACTACAACACAGCAGATCAAGATTTGGGAAGAGAAATGTGCACAAGGAACATGCCATTGGGATTCCAATCAACTCAGGACCGTATGCGTTCTCCATTAAGAACACTTCAAAAGAACTTTTACCTGGTCCTGCTGCCCAATACCAACTTCTGCCTTCTCCTTCCAATCATTATTCCAGACCTGGTAAGCCCTTCATTCTTGATTAGTCCCGATCAAGAATTCACAGCTTCATTGCTAAATAGAAGTCTGAATCTTCACTTATGCAATTTTGATGGAAATGCAGGTAGAGGAGATTCAGTAATCGCTAAGATGATCAAGCTCGGTGAAAGAATGGACCTTCTAACTCAAGGAATCCGAGAGCATGGTAAATACTCAAAAAAGTTACAGAAAACACAAGAAGTCCTATGATCACATATCAATGTTTTGATATAGTATTATTCATGATTCCTGCAGTGAGATTAGGACCCAAGTTAAGAGAAACAGTGAAAGGAAAATTGAGCTTTGGTGCAAGAATCCTCCAGATGGGTGGAGTGGAGAAAGTGTTCAAGCAGAAATTCAACACCAGAGATGACGAAAAACTGTTAAAGGCTTCTCAGTGTTATTTATCAACAACAGCAGGGCCGATAGCAGGACTTCTCTTTGTTTCCACTAATAGAGTTGCCTTCTGCAGTGAGAGATGCATCAAAATCTCTTCTCCCATTGGAAAACTGCTAAAAGTACAGTATAAGGTACATTAAAATACATAATCTGCGTTGATCAGTTCAATGTTTGGGACCCAGTTCTGTAACTTATGTTTTCAGCACAAGATGGCAATTGAAATTTTGCAAATTAACCTCTATATGCTGGTCATGATCCCCCTAAGAAAAATAAAGAGAGCCCATGAGTGTGAAAATGTGAAAAATCCAGCACAGAAGTATGTGCACCTAGAGACGGGAGGACAATTTTGATTTCTGGTTCATGGGATTTCTTAATCATCCAAGGACTTCAATATTTCTCTAGCAGGCAATCCATCAAGCAAGATGAGACTTTGGGCAGAAGAATTACGGGACTCCTTTGACAAGAAATACAAGATGAAAAATGCTGGGAGACAGAAATTTATCATCGGCAATTCCTCAACTACAAAATTGTTGACAACAAGACTGAATCAGCCGGGTGCAAGAAATACAAATTTGCAATTGAGGCGATAATACTAAGCGAATATTTACAAATTGCTGCTCTTATTGAGAAGTTACCTCCACCATAAAAAGATTACAAAAACTATCTCAAACATAAGCTCAAAGAGATAACGGTGGAGAATCTGATTGTTCCTCTTCATATAGAGGAAGATAATAGGATTTTAGAAAAGAAAAGAAGACTTCTGTTAACTGGATGGAGGCTAAGGCTAACTTGGTTGTGGATTCTAAATCAAAAAAGAATTAAAAGAAAAACATCCTGGATCGTCTAAGGACTAGAATGTTAAGTTGTTCAAGGGTAATTGATACAATTGTGACAAGTCAAACCACAAGGCGAAAGATTGCCAACTTTTAAAGAAAGACAGTCAGAACTAAGTTAATGTGACCTAAGAGAAAACAGTGCTAGTAGACATGTTGGACTTTATGCTCTCAGTTATTGTGTTTGAAGTTAATTTGGTAGATAACCTGAGAGAATGGTGGGTGGATAGGGGCTACATTATTTGCTTTGACAATGATATTTTCTTGTCATACATTTTGATTAATGGAAAAAAGTTGTATATAGGTAACTCATCAACTTCCAATATTGTTGGATTAGGCAAACTAGTGCTAAAGATGACCTTAGGTAAGAAGCTGGCCCTAGTTGATGTGTTGCAAGTTCTAGATATTCGAAAGAATTTTATATCTGGTTTATTACTTATCAATAGTGGGGTTAGGCTTAGGTCTGATAAATTTGTACTTACTAAGAATGGCCAATTTGTAGGAAAGGTATACTTAGCCAATATACTATTCAAAATGAATATAATGCCTATAATTCAAAAATTTTAAAGCAATAAAAGTTTATGTTTTGTTTACTAGCTTGAGTCTTCATTTTTATGGCATAGCAGATCAGGTCATGTTAATCGAGCTTTTTTAAGAAAAATGACAGATTTAGGACTTATACCTAAACTTAACTCAGAAGATAAATACAAATTTCAAATTTATGTTAAAGTTATGTTTGCTAAGAAACTTTTTAGTCCAATTAAAAGAAGTAGCAGACCTCTAAGCTTGATTAGTAGCGATATATGTATTAAAAAGTTAGTTCTAAGCGGAGGTGGCAAAAAGTATTTTATCATGTTTATTGATGATCATACTAGATACTGCTATCTATATTAAATATGTAGTAAAGATAAGGCTTTGGACGCTTTTGTCACTTATAAGAATAAAGTTGAAAATCAACTTAAAGGGACAATTAAGGTATTAAGATCCGATAGAGGTGGAGAATAAGATTCATTATCATTTGATGAATTATGCGCTAATTTTGGTATTATTCACCAAACTACAAGTCCATACACTCCTCAGCAAATGGAGTTGGTGAAAGGAAAAATAAAACATTTAACGACATGGTATTTCATTCTTAATAGTTTTGGATGACCTAGAACTTGTGGGGGGAAGTTTGCTTACAACCAACTTTATTTTATAGAAAGTTCCTCACAAGAAGACTGGATTAGTACCTTATAAAATGTGAAAATATAGAATGTCTTTCTACAAATACTTGAAAGTATGGATTGCCTAGCTAAAGTAGTTGTACCACCTCCTAAAAATGTCAAGTTAGGTTCTAAAACTGTTGATTGTATTTTATGGAATATTGCAATGAACAGTAGTGCATGCAGATTTTTCGTACATAAATATGATATAAGTGACATTTATGTGAACATAATTATTGGATCCCGAGATGCTAAATTCTTTAAAGATGTGTTCCCTTCTAAAAGAGATATTCATAAAAATACTCTCAAGAGAGCACATGAAAGTGTATTTAGAAATGACATAGAATCTGAACCTTGAAGAAATAAAATAGCCGAAGTAACTATATCTTTTTATCCAAATTTTATGACATATATGATTGATAATAAACCTCAAACCCTAAAAAAGGCTATGTCTAGTAGAAGGTTCATTTTGAAAGGATGTTATTGATAGTGAAATAGAATCTATTCTAGGTTATAATATCTGATAATTGGTTGATCTTCCTTTGGGAACTAAACCAATTGGATGCAAATGGATCTTTAAGAAGAAGTTAAAGGCTGATGATTCAATTGATAAATACAACACTAGACTTGTTGCTAAAGGATATCATCAAAAGGAAGCTATTGACCATTTTGACACTTATTCCCTAGTAACAAGTATTACTTCTATCCGGATCTTAATTACTTTAGCAGCCTTATATAATATACATATGCATCAATTAGATGTAAAAAATACATTTTTATATAATATAAAAATTACATGGAGCAACCAGAAGGCTTCAATGTAAAAGTACAAGAACACAAAGTACGTACACTTGTTAAATCTCTTAATGGTTTGACGTAAGCCCCTAAAAAATAGCACGAGAAGTTTGATAGTATCATGATAAGAAATAGGTTCCCATAAATGAGTTTAGTAAATATGTCTACTTCAAAAAATTTGGAGAAGCCCATATACTTATATGTATGTATGTAGATGACATGCTCATACTAGAAGCTAATATGGAATTTATCAATAAAACAAAGAAAATGCACATCAACAACTTTGATATGATAGACATGGGTGAAGCGGATGTCATATTGGGAATGAAGATCTCCAGAACACATAATGGGATATCATTATCTCAAATACATTATGTTGATAAAGTGATTGAGAGATTCAAGTCATGTGGTATTACATAGACAATAATGCAATCTCCCACATGTTATTGTTTTAAAAAATACCAAAAATGGAAAAAGTAATAGTTAGAATATTCCCAGATCATTGAAAGTCTAACTTACTTAATGAATTATACTCAACCAAACATATATTACATTGTAAGTAAGCTAAGTAGATATACACATAATCCAAGTAATGACTATTGGAGTGCTTTACTTAAGAGTATTAAGATACTTGAAAAGAACCAAAGAGTATGCATTACACTATAAAAAATATCCTCCAGTTATTGAAGGATATAGTGATGTAAATTAGATTTGAGATATTGATTAATCCAAGTTAACTAGTAGTTATGTATTTACTCTTAGTTGTGGTGGTGCTATATCTTGTAAATCTTCTAAGTAAATAGGTACAACTCATTCCACTACAAATTCAAAGATTATAGTTTTAGATAAAGTTAGAGACGAAGTGGTATGGTTAAGACACTTAGTAGAAGATGTTCCTATATGGCAAAATCGATCACAGGAATATACATTCATTGCGATAGCCAATCAACTATATCTAGGGCACACAATTTTATATATAATGATAAATCATGATGTTTTTTTTGAAAATATAATACCGTTAAGCAGTTGCTCTCAAATGGAACTATATCAATTGATTTTGTGAAGTCAAAAGATAATATAGAGGACCTGTTTACTAAGGAGTTTTCAAGAGAGAGAATAGACTGTGGATTGAGGAAATTAGAATTAAAGCCCAAAGATTAAATGAGTCATCATAACGGAACCCTTTCTGGCAACTGGAGATCCCATGGACAATTGCGTTCGCATAATCATAAATAGCATACGCAGTTAAATAAAAAAATTCAACATTGGAAATAAAACAAAAAACATTTTTTAGGTTCGTTGTGAATATTTTATTTGTGTTTTTAAATGCTTGCTTAATAATAAAGAAAAATATTTGTGAATTATACCTTAACAAGCACTCCAACTGATGTAGGATGAGAAACAATTCAAATCATTAACCTGGATCAAAAACTTATCCGCCAAGGACTCCAAGCATTGTCCCTCTATGGGTATCCACACTTTGGGCAAGTTCATGAATCTTCAATCCTTGATAGTGAAAGAAAATTCTTTATTTCTAATCTAAAATTTGAGAGTGCAACAACAATTCTTAAATAAACTAGTGATAAAAGAATTATACTGAATGAAAGAGGAATAGAATCACTTTGATGGAAAAAAGCTTTCTTAGAGAGAAGAAAAGAGAGAATATTGAAATAGAGGTTTAGCTGAACTTTAGCTTTAAGAGGCCTTCTAAAATTCGGCCATCACAAGGAGGGGAGCTTTTATATGCTTAGCTCCAAGACCTAATCCAATTAGGTCTCTTGCCCTATTAATTTCTTATCTTATTCTTTTCCATCTAAACCTAGGGGCTTGTATGGTTTTCATCCCATTTGGCTTTTCTCACATTTTCAATGTTTGTGAGGCCTAATATGTTTGTTTAGCCCAACTTCAGATCTAAAAGTACCAATTTTTGCTTCTCTTGATAAAACCTCACCTTATAGTCCCATTACCGTTACTAGTCTAAGGCTACTCTGCAACCTGTCTAACACACATCGCATCAATCACTTATAGGTTTTCACCTGTTCAATGCATAAAACCACCCCCACACTCTTCATCACCACTCATATATTTATACCTTTGAGAATAATGCTCCCTCAAGCCCGTCCAAGTTCCATTCTCCTTCCACTCCCAACCCCAAAATATGAACCATGTCATGGTGGTATGAAGAATAGATCGGTGAGAACGACGTGCACTCCCACTGCAAAAAATATTGAAGGTAAGACAATATGTTTAAGCCCAGATTTGAAACCAGATCTACAAATCAAACGTAGATCTATACGGATCAGTATACAAAATGTCTTCTTGGTTGGTTTTTCATTAGATCTATATTTCTTGGCAAAAATGGTTTGGATGTTTGTAGTTTTTATAACATTAACCAATTTTAGGATTTAGTGTTATGTGAATACTAATTTATTTGTGGATGGATATGTTTTTTTATGTTGAATTTGTTCTATTATTCCCATTGTTAGAGTAGTGTCCGACACGCTAATTAGATTGGGTGTTTTTATACTCTTGTATTTATAAAAATAATCTTTCTCAGATCATATTAATAAAATAGATAAATTTTTTTATCTTTAATTGCATATAGTAATTAGATAAAGTCCCTAGACCAAACTTATTTATGGGGTATAGTCACACATTTAATGGTGATCATGGAATATGTCTCTATTGCTTGGTTTTAAATTAGTTTCAAATTGAGGGTTTTTTGAGATGGGACATGGCATAGCCCAATAGACTCGTGCATACGATGTATGCTCCCATGAGGAATGCCTCATTCAATGGACATTAGCGTAGTGATGCTAGTGCATGTATGCATATGTTTATTAGAGAATAAATACATTGAATAGGCCCACTAGAAATTCTTAATTGGAAACATTGTTTGTCGAAATAAGAATTTCAATATTACAGTAGTTCACGATTAGTCCTTAGACTTGAGGCACCATGGTAGCCCTATACATATCATGTTCCATTTTGATGTATCTTTTGATTACCTGATAATAACAAAAGAGGTATGTTAGATGTTGCATTGATATGTATGGAGGTTAATCAGTGGCTAAGAAAGGATCTGTCACTTGTCTGACAGAACAAGTGAATCTTCTATATTTTCATAATTCATGACTTAGAAGTTTTTGGCCAAGGTGTTAAGTGCATATTTTGGTATATTTTTATATCAAATCCTTTATACTTTTCTTTATTTATTCTTATTAATATTATAGTTTTATTAATGTTTTATGTTACAAAATCGATGAACAAAAAAGATCAAAAAGAGCCAAATTGAAACAAAGAAGACAATACGTTTCGTGAGCAAGTTGGAAGATAATATTTTATTAGATCAAATAAGCATCATAATTAGAAGAAAATGGTTATTTTGCCCTAACTCCATCATGTGTAGAATCAAAATATGTGCAAGTAACTGCTGGGCTCAAAATAAGCATATTTTCAAACTTGTATAGTTGTGGTATTTTGGGCATAACTCCATATTAAAAAGTATTATAAACCTAAATCTTATTTTATTTGAAAGCTAAGAGATAGAACTACAACTTTGATGTTGGGAGCTCAGCCCAATTCAATCTTGATTATAGCAGAAAATTCATTCAAATGTGTGTATTGGAAAAAATCTATCTATACTGATATATTTGCTTAAATCAAGCATAACTTTCTACCTAGTGGTTGGAATTAGGTGATTCAAGTTGAAAATTGAAGCTAATAGATAAATACACTACTTTTATGTTGATTACTCTTTCAAAATTAGTTGATTTCATGGAAAAAAATATGTGAAAATTTTTTAATTTGAAAAGGATATGTGCATTTAGAGCACATTTGAAGTTCATTTGGAGTGCATTAGAAGATGCTAATTTAGGCACTCTTCTACTATAAATGGGGGCTTTTGGATGGAACTCAAGACACACAAAAACCTTTACAGAGAAAAAGAAAATTTTATTGTTGTCTTTCATTAGGCTAAGTTTTCTAGTAGTAATGTAAGTTTTGTAATAGTAATAGAAATGTATTCTCTAATTTCTTTTCTATTTTTAATATTTTTTATTTTCATTATGTTATTTTAAATTTCATTTAATTGAGGATAAATGATAAACCTCTTGATGGAGAAAGAGGAACAGTTATAAAAGTGTATAATGTTCTGGTATGTTGTATTATTATTTTAATTTTTGATTGCAACCCTCTTTGTTCTGTAGTAATTTTTGATTTTTGTATTACCAATGGCATAACAAATACTTTGGTTCATTTAGTTTATTATACGGTTCTACTCCACCGACTACTAATGTGAAATCTTGATTTGTTATAGATAAATGTGGACATAAGTACTTAATCTCATAAGTAAGTATTAGCATTAAAACCCTTCTTATTTAGTGGCAATTCTTGATTTTTGTATCACCAATGGAACAATAAATACGTGGATTCATTTAGCTTATTATACGATTCTACTCCACCAACTACTAATGTAAAATCTTGATTTGTTGTAGACAAAGGTGTGCATAAATACTTGATCTCATAAATAAGTATTGGTGTTAAGAGATAATTTGCAAACAGTAAGACAATATCATGATTTCTTTAATGCATGAGCTATTTGATAACATCTTCCCATTGGAACCTTTATTATGAATGGATTTCAATAGTGGTATTTCAAAGAGATAAAAAGAATAAATAATCGTTCATTTATTCAAAACTCAATAGCGAATCCCTAATGCTCAGTACTTTTATTTCTTCGATTTTTGTTTATAATCTAAACGACATTCAGCCCATCTTTTAACAAATATAAACCCAAAAACTTCAAAAACCTTCCCTGTGGGTTAACCTCAGACTCTTGAAAAATTTATTCCGTGATATAACATGTACTTGGGTTTGCAACCTTAAGCTTGTA
Organism: Paulownia fortunei; assembly: GCA_019321725.1. Classification (NCBI taxonomy): domain Eukaryota; kingdom Viridiplantae; phylum Streptophyta; class Magnoliopsida; order Lamiales; family Paulowniaceae; genus Paulownia; species Paulownia fortunei. The sequence goes on along the minus strand of CM033121.1, from coordinate 12,032,833 downwards.
GCAAATTTTTGGCGTCGTTGCTAGAGAAGGAAAGGTAAGTATTTAGGTTTATAAATATTTTTTCTTTGTAAATATTATGTATTTTTTTCTTTACAATTTAAAGATTTAAAGATTTGTTGAATTCATGCACACATTATAGTTTTGAAAAATGCCATTTATTTAGTTTCGTTTATGAAGGTTTAACTTCTGAAATAAAATAATTAGTTGAAACAATATGTAATGGTGAGTTTCTTGATAAAGAACCTAATGAAGCCCTAAAATATATAGACCATTTGGTAAAAAACTCTCAATCATGGCATAGTGTTAATTCTTCCAAAGGTTCTATTAAATCTAATCTTACTAACAGTAATAAAGAAATATATTACCTTAGTCAAGAAGAAGATCTAAATACTAGGATTGCTAATTTATAAAAAAAGTTGAAGCCATGGAACTTTAAAAAGTAAAGAAAATATAATATGTGCAAGATGAAGAGGTTTGTAGCATTTGTGAACTTGTAAGACACTCTACCAATGAATGCCCAAATATTCTAGCACAAACAAATTTCATAAACACATTTAAAAAGCTTTTTCATTCTTCATATTCTGAAACTTACAATCCACAATGGAAAAATCATCCCAATTTTAGTTGGTAAGATGATAACCATTCCCAACCGCTATATTCACAAAAGCCACCAAACTTTCCTTCTTATCCAGCCCCATATAGAAAATCTCTTGAAAAAACTTTGCATGAATTTATGCATGCACAAACAAACATCAACAACCAGACTTCACAAGGCATCAATGAGATCAAAAGCACACTTTCAAAATTGACAACCTCTTTGCGTACTCATGAAAAAGGTAAATTTCCTCCTCAACCTCAACCTAATCCTTATACTCAGTGTCATATTTCTTCTTCAGGTGAAAATTCAATCAAGGAGGCTAATTCTGTCACAACTCTTCGAAATGAAAAAGTTGTTGACAAGACTATTCATCTTGAGAAGAATCCAAAGTCGACAACCACTCCTAAACCTCTCTCTCATACTTATGTAACACATCTACCTTTTCCTAGCAGGTTAGAAATTTCTAAGAAAAATGAGCAAAAAAAGAAAATTCTTGAAACTTTTCAAAAAGTGGAGATAAACATCCTTCTTCTTGATGTGATCAAGCAGCTGCCTCGATATGTTAAGTTTCTTAAAGAGCTATTCACTAAAAAATGAAAGTTGAGGGGGGATGAAAAAGTAAATGTGGGGGAGAATGTTTCGACGGTTTTTCAAAGAAAACTCCCTCCAAAGTGTAAGGATCCGGGCAGTTTTACCATCCCTTGTACCATTGGTAAGACTAGATTTAAAAAATGCATGTTAGATTTGGGAGCATCAATTAATATTATGCCATATTCTATTTATACTTCTCTAAATCTAAGACTTTCAAAAGAAACGGGTGTTATCATACAATTGGCTAATAGATCTAATGCATATCTGATAGGGTTATGGAAGATATTCATGTGCAGGTGAATGAATTAGATTTCCCCGCTGATTTTTATGTTGTTGAGGTGGAGGATTGTAATGCCCAATTCTCTCCTACATAGCCAATAATAAGCATCTTGCATGAATATACATCTAATCACTGTGTATTATTGAATTATGGCATACAAATAGCATGATTGCACGAACTTGAATAATTGTTATTATATGCTGTACTTATACTTTAACATGCATTAGTATATGAAATATGAGATCAAACTTTTATTTCTTGATTTAACATATTCCTTAAGTACCTTTTTGAAGTAAAAAGCTTGGTATCTTGATTAAGAAAGATTGATGTGTTGAATGGCCATGAAATGAATTATTTGTATTGCTCCATACTAGTTATATGCTAAAGTGATTAATTTCCTAAATATTTACTTGAAATATATTACATTTGGCTAAGAACTAAAAGTATGCAAAATAGTGCAATTTGATTGGTTGATTGACTAGGTTGTATAAAATCATTCTAAACCGCATTGCACTTGATTATAACACAAAAGCATCAATTTTTGTCATCTTGTTAGCCCATGAACGTGGCTTTTGGCATGAGAAGACACCAAGCATGATGCAACTAATCATCACCCTCCACTTACCTCTCTTTGAAAGGTCAAAGAAATCATTTTCACTTAAAAAATAACCAGCTCTTATTCTCCTAAGTTTCTCCAAATTTCTACACTCTCATACTTACAAAAATTGAATTCAATCCATAGAAATTCATAGAACACAAATAGAACAAGTTCCACCCTTTTTAAGCTTGAAAACCGTTGATTTTAAAGCTTAATTCCAACTTAATCAAGGTATATTCTTTTTCAATGTTTTATATGATGAATTTGTAGTAACTTCTATGGTTACACGTTTTAGTATATTTTTGTATGATTGAAAACTTAAATAAGTTACACTTGAAGCCAAAATCAAGTTAATTAAGCTAGTTTTTAGCAAAATTGATAGTCTTGTGAAATTGTTTAATTTACTTGTTTCTATTGATTTTGTAATGCTTATATTGTGTTTGAAGGTGCCTATAAATGATTGTGAACAATAGCAATTAGTTTGCTTAATTGAAGGTTAGAATCAATTTAAGTTAGAATCAAGTTTACGTCATTTTAATTCGAATTGTGTTCATATTTTAGGGGCTGCCCTAATAATTATGTTTGAATTATTAGTTATTTAATAGCTGCCCTAATGTTTAATGTCTTGAATTAGTAGTAAAATATGGAATATGCATTGTTTTTCAGGTTATGTATTTGATATGGAATTATTTACAAAAGATTGAAAAATGCATATGAACTTTGACTAGAATAGACTAAATAATTTACAAAAAGGATATTAAATAGTACATGATTTGATTATGTTAGGTCTTTAACACATCCTATCTTCCAAAGAGATGGTCTTTTCACTTGCCACAAAGTGGACTTGAGGTAAGTTGAAGCTTTCATTTGCTGTATCACAAGAATCATATAATGTTGTTCATATTTTAATATGATTGTTATTATTTGTCAAATGATGTAATGTTTGATGCATTTATGGTTCATGAAGTATGACACTATTAAGAAATAATGAGGTTTTTAAAAAGAAAGTATGGTAATTGATTGATGGTCGGGTAGACAAGGGATGCGGGAGGGACCGGCGGACCCAACAAATGGTGGCAAATACTTGAGGTTGAAAAACCAGTATAGGAAAGCCACAATAAATGAGATAGAATACGGCTAATACCTGAGGTTGAAAGACCAAGTATGGAAACCCCGTATTAGTTCTCTTATTGGCCAATCATTATGAATAGGTTCTGAAAACCATGGTCTGTCGCTATTAGTTTGGTACCACACTTCAAGAGCCCTAAAAAATGATTTATGAATGAAAATTATTAAATAGAATATTGCATTTAATGATTTATGAGATGTGTATATATGTTATTTGTTATTGCATCAGTTTCATCTTACTGAGCCTTTAGCTCATTAGATTGATGTTATGCAGGTGGAAATATATAGGTTTAGAGGTTGACTGAGTCTCTAGAGCGGCCGGATAGAGATTTGTTCATATGCCATGCTTCGACCTATTTTGTAGTTTATTTTGAAAATTCTATTTTATTTTTAAATAAGCCGCTCTGTTATGGTTTTGTAAACAAATGTACTCAGTTTTGATATATGTATATGGTGTGTTAAAAGGATTCAAGTTTTTTCTCTTATAGATAAAAATGGGAACTTTTATTAAAAATCATAACTCTAGTAATGATGAAAAATTTATATTTCTTGACTTAACTGTATCAGCTTGTTTAGGCTCTACAGTTAGGTTAAGGGGTGTTACAGTTTGTGGTATCAGGGTGGAGGTTTAGTCATTCCTGTAGATAGAAGAAGGCATATGAACACACCCTGGCTGGGAAACTCGATCAACTACTTGTTTATTTACTTTTATGTTTATTTGATTATATTTCATGCCATGTTATTGTCATGATTATGTATTTATTATTGGCTAATGAATGGAATGAGATTGGGTAAAGCATATCAGGTCATGGCACCAAAATGGAAAACAATGGATGATCATGAGGGTAATCATATTGTGGTGGATAATTTGACTGATCTCATTCAACAACAAACTAGAATGCATGGTGAACAGATATAACAATTGCTAGATATGCAATAAAGAACCCAAGAATAGAATCAGCAACTTCCTCCACCACAAGCTCGACAGGATCCTTCACAGGCTGTATATGAGAAGTTTAGAAAGATGGAACCTGTTGATTTTACTGGTGGGTCTGATCTTATGGTTGTAAAGGAATAGGTTAAATCATTGGATACTATCTTTGACTACATGAGAATTGATGATGGTGAAAAGGTACTCTGTGCAATCTTCTTGTTAAAGAAGGAAGCTAGAACCTGGTGGGAAAGAGCTAAACTTGTAGTGAATATGGAAGAGCTAACTTGGGAGATGTTTAAAATAATATTTTATGATAAGTATTTCACTAGAGATGCTAGGTCGCTCAAAGTAAAAGAATTTTTGGAGTTAAAATAAGGAGGGATGTCTGTATGTGATTATGTGAGAAAATTTGAACAGGGTTGCAAATATATACCATACATCGCCAGAGACAACAATGAGAAGATGGATCATTTTTTGAGGGGCCTTAATCCTGAAATTAGAAGAGATGTGAGAATGTCTTCAGTAACAGAGTTCAGGGAACTGGTGGACAAGGCTTTGATGGCTGACTTAGATGAGAAAGAGATTGAGAAATTTCATCAAAAAAAGAAGCAAGTATTCACTCTCAGAAATCTGAATTAGTGGAAGAAAGGAGAGTAAAAATCAAACCAATGGAATGAAAAGCGTCCTAGAGTTGGGCAGACTTCTACTACAGTTGAAAGGCCTAAATATGGGAAGAATCATTTTGGGGAATGCTATAGTGGTACTAATTGTTACTTTAAGTGTCAAAACCCTAGACATATAGTAAAGGATTGCCCAACAGTGCAGGGGAGAGTTCAGGGAAGAGTGTATGCAATGACACAAGAATAAGCCGATGTAGATGCTTCCATAGTCACAGGTACTATTTTAATTTCTAGGATACCTACAATTGCATTGATAGATTCTGGATCTATGCATTCATTTGCATCACGTGCATTAGTGAGAAAATTAGGCATTACACTAGATTTATTAAAAGTAAGGTACAGTATGACTATTCCATCCGTGGAAGAAATGGATTTCAACCAAATGTTAAGGGCTTGTTCTATTCAGATTTGTGATAGAACTCTCTATGCAGATCTTGTTGTTTTACAGATGCTAAATTTTGAGGTTATTCTGGGTATGGATCAGCTTACCAAATATCATGCAACAATTGATTGTAACAAGAAGATTGTGATTTTTCAGCCACCTGGGGAAGAACAGTTTATGTTTAATGGTATCTCATTATCACGGTCCTTACCAATTATATCTGCTTTGAAAGCTCAAAAGATGTTGAATAAAGGTTGTGTTGGATATTTGGCAAGTGTTCTGGACACCTCAGTTGAAGCACAATGGAAGCCAGAAAATATAGATGTGGTTCAAGAATTTCTTGAGGTATTTCTAGATGATTTACTGGAACTACCACCGAATCGAGAGATCAAATTTGTGATTGATGTTATGCTAGGGACTACTCCTATTTCTAAAGCACCATACCAAATGGCACCAACAAAATTGAAAGAGTTAAAAGTTTAATTGCAAGAATTGCTTGATAAGGGTTTTTATTCATCGTAGTTATTCTCTTTGGGGAGCACCTGTGTTGTTCGTAAAAAAGAAGGATGGTACATTGCGGTTGTGCATTGATTATAGAGAGTTGAATAAAATAACAGTCAAGAATAAGTATACACTCCCAAGAGTAGATGATTTGTTTGATCAATTGCAGGGAGTATCTGTATTTTCTAAGATTGATTTGCGCTCTAGGTATCATCAATTGAAGATAAAGGAAGAAGACATACCAAAGACTGCATTCTGAACAAGGTATGGACATTATAAATTTCTAGTGATGCCTTTCGATTTAACCAATACCCCTGCAGGTTTTATGCATCTAATGAATAGGGTGTTTAAGCAATATCTTGATAAATTTGTGATTGTGTTTATTGATGACATCCTAATTTATTCACATGATAAAGAAAAGCACAAAGAATATATGAAGATTGTGCTGCAAGTTCTTAAAGAAAAACAGTTGTATGCTAAATTCAAGAAGTGTGAGTTTTGGCTTGAACAAGTGCTATTCCTAGGTCATGTAGTATCCAAGGATGGTATTTCTATTGATCCGGACAAGGTAGAAGCTGTCATTGAGTGGCCAACACCAACAAATATATTAGAAGTAAGGAGTTTCTTAGGATTAGCAGGGTACTATCGACGATTTGTTCAGGATTTTCAAAAATAGCAACTCCAATGATAATGTTGACAAGAAAGAATGTGAAGTTCTTGTGGACCGATGCTTGTGAAATAAGTTTTCATGAACTGAAATATAAATTAACTACAGCTCCTGTTCTTACCATTCCAACTGGAATTGGTAGATTCGTGGTGTATAGCGACGCTTCAAAAAATAGTTGGGTACTGTTTTTATGCAAAATGGGAAGGTTATTGCCTATGCTTCAAGGCAATTGAAGGAATATGAAAAAAATTATCCAACCCATGATTTAGAACTTGCTGCTGTGGTTTTTGGCTTGAAAATTTGGAGACATTATTTGTATGGTAAGAAATGTGAGATATACACAGATCATAAGAGTTTGAAGTACTTCTTTACCCAAAAAGACTTGAATATGAGATAAAGAAGATGGTTAGAACTTATGAATGATTATGATTGTGTGATTAACTATCATCCTGGTAAAGCGAATGTGGTTGCAGATGCATTGAACAGAAAATCCAATCTTCTCGTTTTGTTATACAAAAGTCAATATTACTAGATTTGCAGAGATTAGAGCCTAAAATTGTAGCTAAAGGGAAAAAGTGTTTGTTGTCAGCCTTAGTGTTGAGACCTGCACTTCAAGATAGAATTAGAGAAGGTCAAAAGGTGGACATGCATTTGTGTAGATTGAAAAGAATGATTGAGGCTGGAAAGAGGCCAGACTTCTCTATTACTGATGATGGGATTATTTGATATAAAGAGAGACTATGTGTGTCGTTTAACAAGGCCATGAAAGGAGATATTTTAGAAGAAGCTCATACTACTCCTTACTCAGTACACATAGGTAGCACAAAAATGTATAAGGACTTACAACAATATTATTGGTGGCCTAAAATGAAGAGAGATATAGCAAAATTTGTGGCTGAATGTTTAACTTGTCAACAAGTTAAGACTGAACATCAAAGACCATCAGGGTTGTTAAAGCCTTTGTTGATTTCAAAGTGGAAATGAGAGCACATTACAATGGACTTTGTACTTGGATTACCTAGAAAACAAAAGGGGTATAATTCTATATGGGTGATTGTTGATAGATTAACTAAATCAACCTATTTTCTTCTAGTGAAATCCACATACAATATGGACTAGTATGCTCAACAATATATTAAAGAGATAGTCAGGTTACATGGGGTGCCAGTTTCAATAGTGTCTGATAGAGGTCCTAACTTTACATCTACATTTTGGAAGAGTTTACACAGTGCCAGGAATGAAACTTGTATTCAGTACAGCATTTCATCCACAAAGTGACGGGCTATCAGAAATGGTTATTCAGGTATTAGAGGATATGTTAAGAGCTTGTGTGCTAGATTTTCAAGGGAGTTGGGATGCAAAGCTTCTATTAGTGGAGTTTACTTATAATAATAGCTATCAATCAACAATTGGAATGGCGCCTTATGAAGTATTGTATGGAAGGAAATATAGATCTCCAATTCATTAGGATGAAGTTGGAGAACGAAGCCTGCTGGTCCAGAAATAGTTCAACATACCACTAAGGTAGTGGAGAAGATACGAGAGAGAATGAAGATTGTGCAGAGTGGACAGAAAAGTTATGTAGATCAATAGAGAAAAGATCTAGAGTTTGCCATTGGGGATCATGTGTTCTTAAAAGTAGCTCCCATGAAAGGTGTTATGAGATTTGGAAAGAAAGGAAAACTCAACCCAAGGTATGTTGGCCTATTCGAGATTCTCGAAAGAGTTGGTGATAAAACTTATAGAGTGGCCTTACCTCCATCATTATCTAGTGTTCACAATGTTTTCCATGTATCTATGTTGAGAAAGTACATTTCAAACCCTTCTCATGTGTTGAGTTATGAACTCTTGGAATTTATTCTTGATTTAGCCTATGAAGAGAAACCAGTGCAAATTTTGGATCAGAAGGAAAAAGAATGAGAATGAAAAAGATTCAACTTGTTAAAGTATTATGGAGGAATCAATCTATAGAAGAGGCCATATTGGAAAGAGGAGAAGAAATGCAGAGCAAGCATCCAGAATTATTTGGTACGTCAAATTTTGAGGATGAAATTTTTATAAGGAAAGATTGTAATGCCCAATTCTCTCCTACATAGCCAATAATAAGTATCTTACATGAATATGCATCTAATCACTGTGTATTATTGAATTATGGCATACAAATAGCATGATTGCATGAACTTGAATAATTGTTATTAAATATTGTAGTTATGCTTTAACATGCATTAATACATGAAATATGAGATCAAACTTTTATTTCTTGATTTAACATATTCCTTAAGTACCTTTTTGTAGTGAAAAGCTCGATATCTCGATTAAGAAAGATTGATGCGTTGAATGGCCATGAAATGAATTATTTATATTGCTTCATACTAGTTATATGCTAAAGTGATTAATTTTCTGAATATTTACTTGAAATATGTTGCATTTGGCTAAGAACTAAAAGTATGCAAAATGATGCAATTTGATTGGTTAGTTGACTAAGTTGCATAAAACCATTCTAAACCGTATTGCACTTGATTATAACACCAAAGCGTCATTTTTTGTCATCTCCTTAGCCTATGAATGTGGCTTTTGGCAAGAGAAGACACCAAGCATGATGCAACCAATCATCACCCTCCACTTACCGTCAAAGAAATCATTTTTCATCCATATTTCTTGTGGAAGCACCTAAAAAATGACCAGCCCTTATTCTTCTAACTTTCTCCCAAATTTCTATACTCTCATACTCACAAAAATTGAATTCAATCCATTGGAATTCATAGAACACAAACTAGAACAAGTTCCACCCTTTTTAAGCTTGAAAACCGTTGATTTTAAAGCTTAATTCCAACTTAATCAAGGTATATTCCTTTTCAATGTTTCTTAGGATGAATTTGTAGTATCTTGGATGGTTACATGTTTTAGTATATTTTTGTATGATTGTAAACTTAAGTAAGTTACACTTGAAGCCAAAACCAAGTTAATTAAGCTAGTTTTTAGCAAAATTGATAGTCTTGTGAAATTGTTTAATTTGCTTGTTTCTATTGATTTTGTAATGCTTATATTGTGTTTGAAGGTGCTTGCAAATGATTGTGAACAATAGCAATTAGTTTGCTTAATTGAATGTTAGAATCAATTTAAGTTAGAATCAAGTTTACATCATTTTAATTCGGATTGTGTTCATGTTTTAGGGACTGCCCTAATAATTATGTTTGAATTATTAGTTATTAATGGCTGCCCTAATGTTTAATGTTTTGAATTAGTAGTAAAATATGGAATATGCATTATTTTTAAAGTTATGTATTTGATATGGAATTATTTACAAAAGATTGAAAAATGTATATGAACTTTAAATAGAATAGACTAAATGATTTATAAAAAGGATATTAAATGGTACATGATTTGATTATGTTTGGCCTTTAACACATCATATCTTCCGAAGAGATTGGTCTTTTCACTTGCCACAAAGTGGACTTGAGGTAAGTTGAAGCTTTCATTTGCTGTATCACAAGAATCATATAATGTTGTTCATGTTTTAATGTGATTGTTATTATTTGTCAAATGATGTAATGTTTAATGCATTTATGGTTCATGAAGCATGACACTATTATGAATATAATGAGGTTTTTAAAAAGAAAGTATGGTACTTGATTGATGGTCGGGTAGACAAGGGATGCGGGAGGGACCGGCGGACCCAACAAATGGTGGCAAATACTTGAGGTTGAAAAACCAGTATAGGAAAGCCACAATGAATGAGATAGAATACGGCTAATACCTGAGGTTGAAGACCAAGTATGGAAACCCCGTATTAGTTCTCTTATTGGCCAATCATTATGAATAGGTTCTGAAAACCATGGTTTGTCGCTATTAGTTAGGTACTACACTTCAAGAGCCCTAAAGAATAATTTATGAATGAAAGTTATTAAATAGAATATTGCATTTAATGATTTATGAGATGTGTATATATGTTATTTGTTATTGCATCAGTTTCATCTTACTGAGCCTTTAGCTCATTAGATTCATGTGATGCAAGTGGAAATGTACAGGTTTAGAGGTTGACTGAGTCTCTAGAGCGGCCGGACAGAGATTTGTTCATATACCATGCTTCGACCTGTTTTGAAGTTTATTTTGAAAACTCTATTTTATTTTTAAATAAGCCGCTCTGTTATGGTTTTGTAAACAGATGTACTCAGTTTTGATATATGTATATGGTGTCTTAAAAGGATTCAAGTTTTTTCCCTTATAGCTAAAAATGAGAACTTTTATTAAAAACCATAACTCTAGTACTGATGAAAAATTTACATTTCTTGACTTAACTGTATCAGCTTGTTTAGGCTCTGTAGTTAGGTTAAGGGGTGTTACAAGGATGATACATGCCTTAATCCTACACACATTCTTTTTGGGATAACCATTCATGAAGATAGCCTGAGCTAAGATTGGTGTTCATTATGGCACTCTTGCTATGGAGTTTGATGGAGAGATTATAAAATATAATATTTTTTAAAACTATGAGATATCCTACTGACGTGAATGTTGTTTCTGCAATTGACATTATTGATCCCAAGTCACAATAAATGCTTGAGCTCATTGGCAATGATGGAGTGGAGGTTACTTTAAAAAAACATCTCCTTATGGAGAATTTGAAAGAAAAGAAGTTGAATATGCCAATGTTGGGGGATGTGAAAAATGATGTAACGGGGCTTGATTCGTTGTCAAAAAAAATCAAAGTATGATGTCTATTATATTGAATTACCAATATCTAATGAGAAGCTTCTACCTTCTGTGATGCAAACACTTACAATGGAGTTTAAACCAATCCTAGACCATCTTAAATATGTCTACTTGGGTGAGAAAACAATACTAGTCAACATTGCTAAAGATCTCACTCAAGTACAAGCGAACAAACTAAATGGGTTCTTCGAACTTATAAGACGGCGATTGGATGGACAATGGTTTTGACAACATATGTTGATGAGTGATGAATGAGGTAATATCGGGTTGAGGATATTTAACCAAATGCTTGTTGGGGGATAACCCAATTGATGGAAAAGAAAACTATGAGGGCGATAATCACATATTTACTTTCTCTAACTCTCATTCTCTTTTTATTTTATTTTATTTTATTTTTACTTTTTTTTATTTTATTTTGTCCTAATCGAAAATGCGTGCTGACAATGTGGTGGTAGTATTTTTTTAAATTTTATCATGCAAGAGTACATTATAGTCACTTTTCGACTAAGAAAATCGTTGCAAAGATATTGTAGTATGGATATTATTGAGCCACTCTTTTTAAAGACACTTGCATTTTCTGAATTATAAAAAATTAGGGTATTTCCTAGTTAAGTGGCAGATAATGGTACTCCGTGGCTATTAAAGTCGGATATATCAGTTTCCTAAACAACTGATACAAAAAAAAATAAAAAAAAAAACAAACAAAAAAATAATGCAAGTTCCTTAGGAGTGATTTCTAAAAAATGAGAAGATAAAATTCAATTTATTATAGATGGACTGAGTAAGAAGTCTTTAGATAACATTATATTGACTCTTAAGATGCATTCATGTGGATTAGTGCATCGTGCAATTCTTGATTTATGAAATTACTTTTGGGATGAATATGAGTGTTATAGTTTTGGTAATCTGACATTAAAAGATCATGTTTGTCAGTTTATATGAAAAATGGATGGGAAGCATATTCTCGACCCATAGATGGAGTTTAAGCTATTAGTGAATGTAAAACCAGAGGAAGATATGAGCTACAGTCACAACTATGTGTACATTCACGTGTAGTAGTTAATTTTTTCAAACATTGTGTTCTTATTTTCAACAATTCTAACAAAAAAAAAAGACGTTCAATAAATGTGTTCCCTGTTCACACATCAATAAATTGCACCGTACTTACTATATTTTTGCACAATTCACTTTCAAAAAAAAAAGAAAAAAAATGAAAGGGTCTTCCACTCGCAAGTTCAACTATATTTATGTCTTTTGTGGACTAATCCAGGAAAAAATAGTGAGTTTATAGGAGATACATACTAATTTTTTTAGAAATGTGAATAATTCTCCTATTTTAAATATATGTGCAAGTCCCATAGGCTTTATAGATAAAAAAAATAAGTAGGGTCTACTTGTTTTTTCAACCATTTTAAGTTTCGGGATTGAAAACTTGATTAGCTCTGAAAATAACCTTCTTTAAAACCAGTTAGATGTGATGTAATTATCACACCTCAATTGTGGTATTTAATTAAATCATTAGGCACTAATTAACTTATATCAGTAGATAGTTAATAGACGAACATATCCCCTAAAATTTCACCAGAACATATTATATCAGACATTTTTAATTAGATTCAAATTCTATATATTGGGATGACTATTTTCACTAATAACACATGACGTTACATTGAAAAAACATGAGACCTTTATGATTAGAAACAAGAAAAGTACATTTAATAATGACATTAAAGCTAAAAAAGTAAGAAGACGGAAAATAATATTATTAGTTAAATTAATTAATCGAAGCTTGAACCATATTGTGTCGACACCTAGTTGTAAAAAGAAAAAAGAAATGATTTTATTTTATTTTCTCTAGTCATTCATAATCATATCGTTCTCAATGTACAGTGATAAAGACTTTGATTTACAAAGATTTGCAATGATATGGATTTCAAGGATCATTCGAATAGGGGCCCCTCAAATTTTGCTACTTGAAAGTGATCTTTAGCATGTAGGGAAAGTTTCATTAAATTAACACATACGATATAAATGAAATTAATTATTTTTATTGTCAAACTACATGTAGCATTACTCATAACTGTGTCCCCTCTGTTATATACTTGTAATATTTTGCCCCCTCAAACTATGAAAATATAATTATTTTTTTAAATGTTACTCCCTTTGCAAAATATATGTGAAAATATTGAAAATTGGAAATTGTTGTTTGAACTTTATAATATAAAGCAACTAATTTAAGTTAAACTAATTATGAATTACTATAGGTGAATTTTATACTTTTAAAAAAATAATTTCTCATTAATAAATTAATTTTATTCCTAATTATCATAAGTAATCGTCAAATAGTTGATAGTTGTTAGGCTCTGTTAAGGAAACAATTGTTTGGAAAATACAGAAATTGAAAAATAATAGCCTTAAATCTAGAAAATAATAATATAGAACAAGTTTCCAACATTTCTTTATCTTTCGGTATTCGATAAAAGTCAGCCTTCTTACATAGTCTTGCGACCTATCTAGATTTGCGACCTGTACTAAGTTGTGGTGTCTCGTGCCTTCATGCTAGATAGAACTTTAGCAGAAAGAAAAATTCATTTAGTGTATAAGAGAGGCAGTTTGGGATTGATAGAGAGTGTTGCTACTTTTGCTCATGTAGAAGGAGTCAAAGTTTTAGCAGTTATCCCAAAACCTTTATCAGTATAGAATATTACAGGTATGACCATCGGAGATGTGCTAAAAGTGTCACGTATTCAGGACAGAATGCCTAACATGTTAAACAATGCAGATGCATTCATTACTCTACCTAATAGTTTTGGTACACTCGAGGAATTATTCCAAGTTGTCTCTTGGCATAACTCAACATTCGCCAGAAACTTGTAGGTATTCTTAATGTTAATGGTTTCTTTGATGATTTGCTATCTTTTATAGATCAAGCTGTAGAAAAAAGTTTTATTTCACCGTGTGCGAGATAAATTCTCATTTTTGCTCCAACACCTGACCAATTGATTGATCAACTTCTAACATATGTACAAAAATATGATCCAATATCGGCTTATGTGGATTAGTCCAGCAGGGACAATGGTAAAAAATGCAAAATGAATTTGACTCTCAGCCTGTGAAATTTATCCTTAATAGTTTCAACTAATAGTGTATATATTATGTTGTTTCAACTTTATTTTTCAATAAGTCACATTTCAGCTAATAGCTTCTAAACTCTACTTTCTAATATATTTTCGATATTGGGCACAATATTTTGATTATGTTGAGGTGATATCATGTCTTGTGTGTTCAATGTGTATTTTTCTAGTTTTTTTTTAAATTGAAGCGTGTTTTCTTTTGGGTCAATTAAAACATGAAAAAGAGTGGCTGAGTAAAGGGTAACTTTAGCACTCTTGAGACGTACCCCTATTTTGTTTACATAACATGGCAAGTTTGTGAAGTTTTTAATAAAAGTTTCTGAATTGTCCATTTCTTTGAGTCGTAGATGTTCTTCCAACTTCAATGATTAAAATTAAGCACAAATAATGTGGTATGATTGATGATGGGTATTGTTTTGGACTTTGATGTTGTTTTTTAGTTAATATATTTTTGTGATAATTATACTCAAATCTTTTTACACAAATAGTTATGTTATTCAGTATGGAGACACGCATGTCAAAATAGGAAGTTCTTATGCCCACGCTTTAATCATCACTTGGATTTTCGACATGCAGGGGTTGAGTGTTAAAACTTTTTCTTTTGGTCTATCGAGGTGAACAACTGATTGAGCACCACTTAAAAAATGATTAAGGAATTAGGCTTTCTAGCAACATGGCCAAATCAATTTGTTCCCTATATGATGTTCGAAGAGAAAATCCCTCATAGTAAGCCACTTTGAGCCTTTTAATAAATAAGCATTTTTCTGTGGTAACTATATCTTCTTACCTAGCCTAAATACACTATTATCCTACCCTTATTCTAAAAATAATTCGGAGCTTAATAGATATTCCATTGACAAGGTGAGCTTGCAAAAGAAATTTAAGATGAAATAGAAGATAAGTGTGGGAGAGTTTCTCATAAAAAAATAAAAAAAATAAAAGAAAATATCTTAAAAATATTAAGTGTTACAACTAAAAATGGGATGTCACAAAATAAAAAAGAATGATAAAGAGATGTCTAAATCAATAACAATAGGCTCAAGTGTTGAAATTCGTAGAGTGTGAGAATTCTTAATTGATAAATTCAATATCTCTATTCCCATGAAGTTTTTGAAACCTTTGTTGCATCATATTCTTTTATTTTTAGCCACATCACTATCCTTAGTTCCCATTATAACCTTTATTGAAGACCTTTTAATTTTCTGTAGTGTCTTTGGTGTAGGGGATATTTGTACCCAATGAATAGCTTTTGATGTTTAAATCTTCTATTAGAGATTGGGTGATAGTTTTTATGAGGTTTTATGGGACTTCACTTGTTTGAAGCATGCATGTTTCGTCACTGTTGATATTAACTATTCACACACACTTGAGTATGCTTATTGTGGAAATATATTGACTTTTGAATGACTAAGGGTTAGTTTCAACATTTGTTTGATTTCATTT
>CM033121.1:11970484-12017084 GCA_019321725.1 Paulownia fortunei | reverse complement strand
GAAACTCCAAATATATGGCACCAGAGGCTAGGCCACATGAGTGAAAAGGGGATGAAAATTATGCACTTAAAGGAAAAACTTCCAGGCCTACAATCAGTTGAGATAAACATGTGCGAAAATTGCATTCTTGGAAAGCAGAAGAGGGTTAGCTTTCAAACAAGTGGCAGAACCCCAAAGAAAGAAAGACTCGTTCACTTTGATGTTTGGGGACCAACGATCATCTCATCCATTGATGGGAAACACTACTTCATGACTTTTATTGATGATCACTCTCAGAAGGTATAGGTTTGCTTTCTCAAGCACAAGTCTAAAGTGTTTGAGGCTTTTAGGAGATGAAAAGTTATGGTTGAAAATAAGACAAGTCTCAAGATTAAAAGGTTCAGAATTGACAATGGTGGTGAATATGAAGACACCAAATTCAAGAAATTCTATTATGAGTACGAGATCAAAATGGAGAGAACCATGCTGGGTACACCTCAACATAATGGTGTAGCTGAGCATATAAATCGAACATTGACAAAAAGAGCCAGAAGCATTCATATACAATTACATTTACCGAAGCAGTTCTGGACAAAAGCAGTCAACACAACAGCTTACTTGATCAACCGAGGTCCATCAGTTCTATAGGAGTACAAAATACTAGAGTAGGTATGGAACGAAAAAAAGGTAAAACTATCACATCTAAAAGTTTTTGATTGTGTAGCATATATGCATATTAGTGATCAAGACTGGAATAAGCTCGATCCCAAATCTAAGAAATGCACCTTCATCGGTTTGGTGAGGATGAGTTTAGCTACCGCATTTGGGATGATGAAAATAAGAAGGTGATCCGTAGTAGAGATGTGATTTTCGATGGGGTGATGTACAAAGACATGCATAAAACAGACTCTAACAACTCAGCACAGAGTGAGCTAGTATTTGTAGATGTAAATGCTGATGATGTCCCAGATCATCCCGTGACTAAGCCAATTATAGCAAGTCCTCAACTAGAGAAAATCATTGGACACAACAGTGCGCAACAGTCTAACACACCGCAACCTCCTACTCTAGCTCATGTATTGAGAAGGTCTTCTCGACTTTATGTGTCTAATAGAAGATACATGAACTATCTATTATTGACTGATGGAGGGGAGCCTGAATGTTATGATGAAACTTGTCAAACTGAAAAAGCTAGTAAGCGGGAGGTTGCCATGAAAGAAGAGATGGAGTTTCTAATCTCCAACCAGACATGGGAACTAGTTGAACTACCCATGGGGAAGAAGGCACTTCATAATAAATGGGTGTACCGGGTGAAAGAAAAGCATGATGGTTCCAAGAGATACACAACTCGACTAGTTATCAAAGGATTCCAATAGAAGAAAAGAGTTGATTATACTGATATTTTTGCTCCCGTTATAAAGCTCAATACCATCAAAATAGTATTAAGTATTGTTGCCAGTGAAGATCTTCATCTTGAATAGTTGGACGTGAAGACTGCATTCCTTTATGGAGACTTAGATGAGGAGATATACATGCACCAACCAGAAGATTTCTCATAAATAGGGAAGGAGAACATGGTGTGAAAACTTAAGAAGAGTTTGTATGGCCTGAAATAAGCCCTAAGGCAGTGGTACAGGAAATTTGATGGCTTCATGCATAAGGAAGGTTTCCAGAAGTGCAACGCCGACCACTGTTGTTACTTCAAGAGATATAGTTGTAGCTATATCATTTTACTACTATATGTCGATGACATGTTAGTAGTAGGTTCAAATATGGATGATATCAGAAGATTGAAGCAACAATTGTCAAACGAGTTTGACATGAAGGACTTGGGTCCAGCAAAGAAGATTCTTGGAATGAAAATCACAAGAGATAAGCAGGGAGGGTTCTTGCAGTTATCTTAGACAAAGTACATCAACTATGTTTTACAGAGATTCAACATGGGCGATGCCAAGCTAGTCGGCACACCCTTGGCTAGTCACTTTCGCCTATCCAAGGATCAGTCCCCTTAGATGGAGAAAGAGAGAGAATTAATGGCTAAGGTTCCTTATGCCTCAATTATTAGAAGTTTGATGTACGCAATGGTATGTACGAGACCAAACATTGGCCATGCAGTGGGAGTTGTTAGCAAGTTTATGTTAAATCTAGGAAAATCTCATTGGGAAGCAGTTAAGTGGATTTTGAGGTATCTACGAGGCACCATAGAGAAATGTTTGTACTTTGGAAAATAAGAATTAAAAGTACAAGGTTACGTAGATGCAGACTTTGGAGGTGAAATCGATCATCGAAGAAGCACCACCGGTTATATATCCACTGTTGGAATTCCAGTTGTTAGTTGGATGTCGCAGTTATAAAAATTTATCACCCTATCCACTACAAAGGCTGAGTATGTAGCAGTGACTGAAGCCAGTAAAGAGATGATATGGCTTCAAGGTTTGTTAACTGAGTTGGGATTCAAGCAATAAAATAATATTTTGCACAGTGATGTCAGGGTGTGATACACTTGGCGAAGAATTCAACATTTTATTCCAGAACCAAGCATATTAGATTTTGTTATCACTTTATCATATTTTTATTGGAAGATGAAGTGCTAATATTGGAGAAGATCCAAGAAAGTAAGAATCCAACAGATATGTTGACAAAGCCGATGGCTATCGACAAACTAAAGTCGTGTTCAACTTTAGTTAGCCTGCAAGAGTAAGAAGATCAAAAAGATCTACTGCATAGATCGAGGTGTGAAGACAGATTGAAATCTGTCTTCAAGTGGGAGATTGTCAAGAAAATGGCCAAACTATTTTTGGTAAAAAATGAAGGGTGCCTAATTTAGACAATTGTCAATTAAGGTGTCTAACCTAATTTTTTGCCTAATTTCTTACTTGAATTTCACCAACCCATATTTTTTTAAGCCTATATAAACCCCCCTAGCTCCCATTTGTAGAGCATCCCAAGATTAGAGAATTAGAGAGAGTTTGAGAGAAAAGCTTAAGAGAAAGCTTGTGAAAGAATTTTGTGAAGAAAAATTCTTATGTGGGTTGTGAGTTGTAAGTGTTATAAACACTTGTATATTTTCTTCCTTTAATAAAATGATTTGTAGTAGGTTTAGAGATATAGGCACAATTGGCCGAACTCCGATATCAAATTTGTGTGTGTTATTTCGTTCTCACTAATCTGATTTATTGGGACTATTGATAAATTGGTTTTATATTATTAATTCATGTCTTTTGATTAACATTTAGTTTGTTTTCAAGTGTTTTTGTTACTTTTTATGCATTTAGTTTGAAATCTTGTAGGTAATGACAATAAGAGAAGAAAATGGAAAGAAATAAAAAACTTGGTTGAAATATTGAAGAATTCGAGTTGTGGTGCTACTGATGGCAGTTTTCATATTTTACTCATAACTCTTGGCCCAAATTTTATATAAACTTGATTCTTGATCCAATGGAAATATAAGAGATATATCTACAACTTTTATGTTTACCACAAAATCCAATTTATTCGATTTCAATAAGAAACATCGAGTTCAATGGTCAGTACCGGACTGAACTTTTTCGATATGATACATTGTGGTATTTAAGGCATAACTCTTCCCAACGATATCCGATTTAGTTGATTCAGGTTCCCATAGAAATCCAAGAGATAGATACACAATTCATTAGAAGACAAAAAATCCAATTCAGCTTATAAAAAGGTCACAAATCAGTTGCAAGGGGCTGAATAGTGTCAAATTTATGAAATGAGGCTGCCAGGACAGAATGTTCAGCACCTAGGTGCCGTCCAAGGCTTCCAAGACAGAATACACAGCGCCTAGGCACTGTTAATCCGCGCCTAGGGCCAACAAAAAAGGATCACGAATTTTGGTAATTTTTATGAGATATACACATTAGATAATCCTATACATCATTACCCATGTGATGCTCTAGTGGATACACTAAATTGGTGGAGAGAAAAAGGAGAAAAAACCAAGAAAAAGGGAAGAATTTCAGGTTTCTTTTGAAAAGAAAAGCCAAGAAAAGTAGAAGAATTTCAGTATTTCTTTTGGAAGAGTCTTGGAGAAAGAATCGGTTCTTGGAACCAAAGGAGGCCATTGGGTTCTTGGAGACAAGACCCATTCATTTTTCTGGAACCAAGGCAACCATTCTTGGAGAGAAGCAAGCCATTATTGGAGACAAGGAGAGCTTCAACCATTCATTTTACTTCACAAATTGGTGAACAATTTCCATGTTCTTTCTTATATATTTCTTAAAGTTGTATTCATCCATGGTGAACTAAATATTTCTTTCTAGAGGATGATGTAACCTTATTTGATCCTATGTTTTGAATTCCAAATATTATTAGTTCAAGTTATTCATCTTGTTTTTGTTATCTTGTTTAGTATTGCATCTTGATTATTTGGCAATTAATTGAGAGTGTTTTATGTATGAGATTCGACACTCGAGATAGGAAAGATTATACATGATCATAGGGATAACACAACCTAGCAATCATAGAGTTGAGAAACTTATGAAACCTTTGAAGTTTTGAAGAAGAATTCATTGAACTTTTGTAGAGTTTTATTCTTGAATTTTTAAGAGATATCGAAATTCATATTGGAATTCATAGTCAATTCGACACTCGAGAGAGGGAATTGATGAGCTTAGGAATTCTTAACTTATATGTGTTGTTGACTTGAATTGGTATATTTTGGAAGGAAGAACATAGGTAATAATTAGGTAAGTCATTCCTTTAGAATATCTTGCTCATAAGGTGTTTGTTATATTGTTTCTAAAAACTCCACTCCTGTCTTTGCATTTTTATCTTACTTTACTTTGTTTTTCAATCATCGTTCGATCTTCTAGATAAAATTAGGACTATTTGAACTACAGTACTTAATGCAATTTTTGATTACAATCCCTGTGGATACGATACTTAACTCACCATTGTATTAAAACTTGATACCATGCACTTGCGGCTTGCAAAATATTTCACAAACAACTATGCTTTTAACTGGAATATAGAAGTAAATTAGTTGTGATAAGCACAAACTCTTCTGACTACAAGATAGAGATTATTTAATGCAAAGATTAGATAAGACTTAAACCTTAGAAAAAGATTACAGAGAAAAAGAAAATTAGATAACACTTGAAACTTTTGCTTAACATGTAAGTCACAAATTTGAAAGGACCCGGCTTCTCTGGGAAATTTATTTAAATAAATAGTGGGATTTTTTTGGGTTTTTTTCTTATCATTCTTTGTTTAAATCAAACTTCATCTTGACGTGTAAAGGTATTTATGTGTAGATAAAAATCTTTCCTTTGCAATAGTCCAATTCGTCAGCATTGTTGACGTGCAAAACTTCCAGCTCAAAAATACTCAAAAGGGTGGTTGCATGCACAGCGGAGCTGGGATTTTATTATAGGGGCAATTTAAATTGTTAAAAATATAACATGTATTATGTATTTTTTTATATATAAAAAAATATGATTTGAAAATTAGAGTAATTCTCTCAATTGAAAAAAAAGGTTGAAAGACCAGAAGCGAAAATGCTATGACAACTATATTTCACAGCACTAGTTGAAGGACAAAATGAGATTAACCAAAAACAAAGACAGGACGAATCATCAAACAAAAGAGATGTACCTTCCCACTATCAAAATTCAATTTTGCTCTTTGCCTCATTCCATGCAAGAGCATTTAGTAATGCCAGCAGCCTTGTGAGGACTGGTTGTTTAAGGACGGGTTAAGACGGAGCTTGCTGGACTTCCTTCTCATGAGATTGGGTGAGGGAATTGGAAAGGGGCTCATAAATTGGGCTTTTGCATCCACTAAAAAAGAAAAGTGGATAGAGGGTGCTTCTCAGCTAGAGTTGGGGGTGGGGTCGCTATAGTGGATAGGGTGAGTCTTTCTACTCAGTTGGCCATCCGATTCTAGACAAAGCTGCTGGGGTTACCACCACATCCTTTCCCGATAGACTCAAAGCTCTTCATAGTCAGGCAGGATAAAACTTCTCTCTAAAAAAGAGACAGACAAGAGATGACAGAGGAAGGTATTCGATTCAAAAAATATATGGCAGTCAAAAACAAAAAGTCTACTCGTGATACATATTTTAAACAAAAAAATAGTTTTAATATTCTAATTTTGATGTGAAATATCGTCCTATAGGATAATAGAAATGATATAAGAATCTAATTTTTATTGGATCAAATAAAATTTAAAAGTAAATGAAATACAGATTATTGGGCATAGGGAACTTAATAAAAATAAATAAATCAAATAAATATGAAATGTGAGTGCATTGATAGAAAAAACCATACATAAGGATGTTATCGTCGAAAGGAGATTTGAGAATTATAGATCAACTAGAGTGAAGTGAGATATGTTGATGCAAATCTTCTTAAAATAGATGTCGTTTTTATATTGGTGCTCATAGAAATATGAACGTTTGTCTTTCAATATATAACACTTCTTTCAAGAATTAATATAACACTACACTAATATTATTGCACAGACTAAAATTTGATCGAACTTTTTTCTCTAAAGAGGAACAACAAATTCTATAATAATTAAAAGTTATTTTAGAAAGAGCTTAGAAAAGGAAAAGATAGAATCAATTAACTTGATTCGGAGTAGAAAATGTAACGAGGGGCCTCTATTTATAGGCTTTTATGTGTCTAATCCTATATGACCATGTCACTTGATTCGTATCAATTTGAACCGTTAGACCGTACTTTTTAAGATCTAGTTGTGATCTAGTGGTTCAGATTACATCTCTTTGTGATAGTCCATGACTCTTGTCATACACTTTTCACACCCGAATGGACCTGTCCAATCACCACTGTGCATAAGTGTTAGTGACCAATCACAACACTTCACTTGCGACTTGTCAGCACCCACTTGTTCGGTCATGTCCACTCACTACCCCAGCTGCACGATGGCATACTAGACTCGCGCCACTTGGACATGTTTGCCACGCTATTGAGCCACTCCACCGCACCTAGTTTGATTTTTGAAAATTTTAAAGCTCCACAGCTTCTCGTGATGATGCGTAAGTATGAAGTGCAAATATCACTCTAAAATGCCCAATGTGACCTTTGTGACGTGCATGTGTGTGAGTATTTGCAAACAAGTAGACTTGCGTCACTCTCATATCTCCTTAAGCTAACTAAATCTAGTTAAAGGTCCACTAGGGTGTACCATGAGTAGAGCTCTACAACTTTACTCCTCTATCAAATACAATTGTTTATAAGCTAGTCAAATTTACTTTATAATTTTTGTTTGGGATACATTCCCACACTAAAGAACACTTTCTTAAGCTTGGAAACTTTTTCTACTTACACATTGTAATTACCCTTATTATTCCAACAATCCCCCATGTGAATGGAAGAAGTTGATATAAATTTAAGAAAATGACGTAGAATACCATCTGAAAGATAGTGCATCGGGATAGGTAGTTTTTACTTTGAACTTTGATTAGTAAAAGCTTATCACACTCACTTGGCTAATCAGTGAATTTAAAATTTTTAATTGTTAGCCATTATTGCAAGCTCAGTCAATAGACTTCACACAATACCTCTTGTATTAAGTTTAGTTCTCTATTGTGTTCATTATTTTTGCCTTGAACTCTCATGGGTCTTGCAAGTATTTTAGAGAATCCTCTTAAGATAAATTTAATAGAATTGGCCTTCTTCACACTCACATAGGGATGTCCTATAAGTAGTATTCTAGTCTACTCCACTTGTACTTTTATGAGATATAGACATCATTAAAAGTAATACTTATCCTTAACAATGTTTTAAGCAATAATTACTTTTATCATAGAAATGGAAAGGAATTATATTAATGCATGCTCAAAAGGAGGATATAACGTTCCATAGGTATCGACATGGGGATGCTAATGTATGTGTGAAGGTGCTTATTGGAGAATAAGTACACCGAACAAGCCTAATGAAAATTCTCAATTGAAAATATTATTTGTCAAATTTGTGATAGTGAGATAATTAGTTATTAAACTTGAGACACTGTGGTAACCATATGCGTGACATATTGTACTTGATGTACTATCGGATTGCATGACAAGCATAAGGGATTTACCTTTGGTGTAACAACTTCATATATGGAGGTTAATGAGTGGTCAACAAAAGATCTGTCATCTATTTGGTAAAATAGATGATTTTCCTATATTTTCATAGTCATTTACCCCAAAGACTTGGCTAACACAAGATGAATATTTTGAGGGCTTTCTAATGATTCATGAAAGGGTTAATGTGACTTGGAATAGAATCATAGCTATTAAGTCAAAATAGGGTTTCGACTAATTATCCATGTCGTAGAATTAATCATGAGATTAGTTATCAAAAGGACTGTATTTGCATGGTAATCATAATAAAAATAGGTTCGCTTGTTAAAATTAGGTAGTCATGATGCACTGATAGGTGCTTCCATGACTTGTGAGGTTTTTGGACTTAAGGAGTAATTATAGGTGAATAATTAATTAATTAATTAATCAGAATATTAATTTATTCACAGAGTTGCAAGAATTACAAGCCCACTATTAACTTAGTTTTGAACTTAAAGTGTCACACACAAATTGGAATAGTCTACTTCTAATCAAGAAAGTAATCCATGGAGTTAGCTTATGTTATTAATGGAGATTAATTAACTAAAGCTAGAATTAATTTAAAGATTAAATTAATTCATCCACTTAAATAATTTAGTTATTAATTAGATCTAATTTAAATTAGTAGTCATGTGGAGTGAATTAACTAGTTTATTGAATTAATTAATTAATGAGCTTAAAATTCAATTTAAAGAGTTAAGTTAACTTAACCAATTAATTGACATGATCATTTAATTGGGCCTAATTTGATGAGGTTGTCTAAATAATAGACATCAACTAATTCGACTATAAATTAAATTAATTAAGGTCCATGCCTAAGCTTATAGGCTCGTAGGAGAGGCCGATCTAGGAGTCTTGAGAAGCAAGTCAGAGAATCTTAGGGCATGTATGGTTTTTGTTTCAATAGGATTTTTCATTTTCATTTTGTTGAGATAAACTTTTGGGGTGGTATTGGGGAATGTATGAGAAATGCTACAACTTTAAGGTTGCAAACTCAAATACAGATTGTGTAAAGTATTAAATTTATTGGGAGTCCAAAGTCGATCCACATGAATGTTGTTTGAAATCTTTGGGATTATATTTCTTAAAAGAAGGGTTTTATGTGGTTTAGAATAAAATAAAAAATTATGCTATAACTAAGAAATCAAAGTAATAAAAGTATTGGATTAGGGATTCGCTCTTGAGTTTTGGATAGAGGAAAAATTGTTTATTCTTTTCACCTCTTTTAAATGCCACTATTGGAATCCATACTTAATGAAGGTTCCAATGGGAAGATATTATCAAATAGGTAATCATGATATTGTCTTACTATTTGCAAATTTTCTCTTAACATCAATACTTATTTATGGGATCAAGTATTTATGCATACCTTTATCTACAACAAAGCAAGATTTTATATTAGTAGTCGGTGGAGTAGAATTGTACAATAAGTTAAATAAACATAGGTATTTATTATACCATTGGAGATACATAAATCAAGAATCACCACAAAATAAGAAAGATTTTCACGTCAATATTTATTTATGGGATCAAGCATTTATGTACAGCTTTATTTACAACAAATCAAGATTTCATATTAGCAGTTGGTGGGGTAGAACCATATAATAAGCTAAATGAATCCAAGTATTTGTTGTGCCATTGAAAATAATAATACAACATACCTGAATAATCCAAGGATTTCAATTAAAAATTAAAATAATAATACAACATACCTGAATATTATGCACCTTTATAACTGTTCCTCTTCCTTCATTATGAGGTTCACCCTTTCTCCTCACTTAAATGAAATTTACAAAGACATATGAAAATAGAAAATGCTTAAAATAGAATAAAAAACTAGTGAACACATTTCTATTATTACTATAAAACTTACATTACTACTAGAAAACTTAGCCTAAAGAAAGACAATAATAAAACTTTCTTTCCTCCTCTAAGAATTTTTGTGTGTCTTGAACACCATCCAAGAGCCCCTATTTATAATAAAAGAGTTCCTAAATTAGCATCTCCAAATTCATTCCAATTTAACTTCAAATGTGCTCTAAATTCATATATCATTTTCATATCTGAATTTTGTCACATATTTTTTTCCATGCAATCAGTTGAAGTTGGAAAAATAATCAACATAAAAGTTGTAAATTTATCTATTACCTTCATGTTCCAACTTGAATCACCTAATTCTAACCACTAGGGAGAAAATTATGCTTCATTTAAGAAGATGTGTTAGCATAGATAAATCCTTTCCAATACACACATTTGAATAAATTTTCTGCTATAATAAAGGTTGAATTGGGCAGAATTTTCAATTGCAAAGTTGTAGCTCTATCTCTTAGCTTTCAAATTACACAATACTTAGGTCTATAGGGCATTTGAGCATGGAGTTATGCCCAAAATACGAAAACTGCACAAGTTTGGAAATATGCTTATTTTGAATTTAATGCAAGCCTAACAATCACTTGCAAAGTTCAAGTGATTTCTTGCACATATTTTGATCTACAAATGATGAATTTAGGCAAAAATGACCCTGTTCTTTTAATTCTGATGCTTCTTTAATATAATAAAATATATTTTCCCAACTTGCTCACAAAACATGTTGTCTTTTTCGATTTTACTTTGGCTCTTTTTGATATCTTTTTATCTATTAATTCCCTAACACAAAATATTAATAAAACTATAATATTAAGAAGAATAAAGCAAGTAAAGTATAAAGAATTTGATATAAAAATATATCAAAATATGCATTTATCAAGAAATGAAAATAGGTTTTGATATGGTTATTTGTGAAAAAAATTTGATGGGGTATAGAATGAGATTATGCTAATTTAGTATGTTGTTTGATTGTTTCTGTACAAAAGAACGTGACTAAATTAAGAAGTTATTTGGTGTTAGATTTTTCAGAAGATCTTTTCCATATGCAAATAATATAATATTCTAAACCATTATATTAGTGGGGGCAACTTATAATTTTGAATCAAAAATATTCTAACAAATTGCTTTTTTAGGTCCCACCCTAATTTTTTAAACTTAAAAGGGTAAACGTTCTTAGAAGGCATGATTCGATATAGTCTGGGAGTATTTTCTTCAATGCAATTATGAACCAAAAAATTGAAGCAATATCTAGTTTTGTCTTAGCATCCTCAACTATATACTTTTAAGAACCCATTAAGTAACACCTTCTAATGTCCAATTACTATAGTATGTGTTTGCAATAGGCTACAAAATAGCCATCCATACATCTATTTTAGAATAAAACGCAAGGTATACACATAAAAGTACGGAAAGCATCCTGAGTAAGTTCATAGAAGCATCAACACCGCCAATGATAGGTCATTCATATTACGTGAAAAAATACTGGCCCCACAAAGTTCCCCACCTGATTCAAACTAGTGGCTTGTTCAAGCAAAAATAGACATGGGGGAATAAAAGTTGTGGGAACTAAATCTACTTAAATTGCCCACTAGTACATGGCAAATAGGGTCAACTCCAAGTAACACCTACATCCTTGTCATGCTGAAAAATAAAAAGAAAGCTACAAGAAATGAAAATATTCCAAGCATGTAACAACATATTTATAGTGTATCCTACTATATCAATACATAGCTAAGTGTTATGTTAGTATCTAAAATATCAAAGACACATCCAAACAACATTTCTCAAACCCAAATAGGTCATGATGCAAAAGTAGATTGATCACTACTTGATGCCCTATGATAAGTGTTGAACCTTTTTGTTTGCAAAGATTGTAGCCTCCCATGCGTCAATGAGCCCAACATGGGACTACATATCCAAAGGGTGGGAGGAGTGCTCTTGCTGGCTCACAATGTGCACTGTAGTAGCACAGTTGACCATGGTTCCCTTGAGCACATCTCGTGGTGCAAGCTATATAGAGCCATATTTGCGCCAATGACACCTGTGCCTCGAACGTATGGGTCACCTTACAACTATCGGTGGTTGTTGGTACTTCAGAAGATGTATCCAATATGATAATGGGGCACTCAAGAACTAGACTAAGATGATTTTCTGCAGGTGTAGGAACTATTGCTAGGGGAAATAATCTCTTTGCCCTTGGATACACCTACAATTATACACAAAAATTCTCTTAAGTATGTCATTCTACACATATGAAAAAAATTAGGGACATGTAATTGTGATAACAATAAGAAATATAGGATATAGTAAAAAATCAATGATTACTTGCTCAACCTTCATTCACTCACCAAAGCGAACATACACAAAGCTGGTATCTCTATCATATATCACACTTGGTCTTTGAAGAATTAAGGTAAACATCTCATACCTCCGCTTTCTAACTTGACCTATTCCAAGTCAAGTGGAAACTCTTGGGCTATTCTCCTATAACTTCCTAACCTAATGGAGCCTAGTCAATAATAAGTGGGTCATGCAATGGAGCAACCATCATTTTCTCCAACAAACACTTAAGGAACTTGTCATCCTCCAACACACCCCAGTGACGAAAGTGATGTGGCGAAAAGTTAAGGAACTTTCCATCATCACTACTGACTCATTGTACCAAAGTTGTCCCTAAAAAAATACAGTCCATAAAGACAAATATAAAAAAACGCATGACCAAGTATTATAATAATCGCCATATGAGAAGTCGTATTATATTGGATGTATATAACATAAATAGGACAGATGCATAAAAATACGAAATAGTGTGAAGTTACATTAACGTTATACAACTATTTCCAATAATATTCAAACAAACGCAACATCTTTAAAATAATGAAACAATTACCATTTTTTCCAATTTCCTGCATTTTACTGAGCTGTACATGTAGTATAAACATAAACAACAAAGTCTAAAAAATACTAGCTTCACAAGTAGGCATGTAAATAGGATAGGGACCACAAATAGCATCAATATACAACAAAGAAATTCATAACATATCACAACTACAGTGGTGTAGTTCGTCACTGCCAAAACCAAGTTTTGAGCATAGACTGTTCTATTGCCATGATACAAATTTGTGGTATTACTAGGATGAGCAATAAATGGTCCACTTGATGGGCCATGAGTATTGTGTCCCAATGTGACCATAGAGTCTATAATGTGATTCGCACTAGCATGACCACCATGCCTCTCCATCTGTACATCCACCAACAAAAATATTTGGGGTGATCAACTCTACGTGGGCAGGTGAAGAACCACTTTCCATTATTGGACTCAGTCCTAAGTAGTACACACGACCATATAACTGACAACCTGAGCAACTTGGTACATTAACGGTAGTTATTCTAGAAACAAAGTCATGTCACATAAAGATAAACAATTCATATCATCCAAATAAAATGGATTCACATACCATAGACGACTATAATAAGAGAGCATTGTTAAAAGGCCCCTAAAATGAAAAATATAAGCATATATTACGTGCTTAATGAGATGAAAATCCTATGGCCATATTTACATAATCTTAGTTATAATTGTACAAAAAATAACATGGTTCACCCTACGAATAGAGAATAAGTTCAACATCTTCTTATCCAAAAGAATATCACATTATTCAGGGGCTTATCATTTTATGATTACCCATATTGTTGATGCCAATGAGTCATAGAAAGTAGCTTGAACATCAATATCTTACTATGAAATTTTTGGGTTTATATTTCTTAAAAGATGGGTTGAATGTGGTTTAGATTATAAAAAGAAAAATGCTATAACTAAAAAATCAAAGTAATAAAAGTACTGAGCGGCTCTTGAGTTTTAGATAGATGAACGATTATTTATTCTTTTTACCTCTTTTAAATGCTACTATTAGAATCCATACATAATGAACGTTCCAATAAGAAGATGGTATCAAATAGCTAATATATTAAGATAATCATGATATTGTCTTACTATTTGTAAATTATCTCTTAACACCAATATTTATTTATGGGATCAAATATTTATGCATAGCTTTGTCTATAATAAATCAATATTTTGCATTAGCATTCGGTAGAGTAGAATCGTACAATAAGCTAAATGAACCCAAGTATTTATTGTTTTATTGGTGATACAAAAATCAAGAATCATCATTAAACAAAAAGGGTTTTAACCCCAATACTTACTTTATGGGATTAAGTATTTATGCATATCTTTGTCTACAACAAATCAAGATTTCACATTAGTAGTTGGTGGATGAGAACCGTACAATAAGCTAAATGAACTCAAATATTTGTTGTGCCATTGGTAATGTATAAATTAAGAATCACCACAAAACAAGGAGGATTTCAATCAAAAATTAAAATAATAATATAACACACCTGAACATTATGCACCTTTATAACTGTTCTTCTTTCTCCATCAAGAGGTTAACCCTTTCTCCTCAACTAAATGAAATTTAGAATGACACAATGAAAGTAGAAAAAACTAAAAATAGAAGAGAAATTAGAGAATACATTTTTATTACTACTAGAAAATTTACATTAGTGCTAGAAAACCTGCTATAAAGAGAGACAATAATAAAACTTTCTTCCCTTCTCTAAGGGTTTTTATATGTTTTGAATACCATTCAAGAGCCCCTATTTATTGTAGAAGAGTGTCTAAATTGGCATCTCTAAATTCACTCCAAATGTACTCCAAATTAACATCAAATGTGCTTTAAATTCACAAGTTCTTTTCAGATCAGAACATTATCATACATTTTTCTCCCTGAAATTAGATGATTTTGAAAAGTGATCAACATGAAAGTTGTGTATTGGTTTGTTAGCTTCATTTTTAATTTGAATCATCTAATTCCAACCACTGGGGTGAAAGTTATGCATGATTTAAAGAAATGTGTTAGCATAGACAGATCATTTTCAACGCACACACTTGGATGAATTTTATGCTATAATCAAGGCTGAATTGGGCTGAGTTTCCAATAGCAAGGTTGTAGTTCTATTTGTTGGCTTTCAAATGAAGTAAAATTCAGGTCCATAAAACTTTTGAATATAGAGTTATGCCTAAAATACAAAAAATATATAAGTCTGATGACATGCTTATTTTCAGCACAACAATCATTTGCAAAGTCCAAGTGATTTCATGCATATATTTTGATCTACACATAATAGACTTAGGAAAAAATAGTCTTTTTATTCTAACTGTGATGCTTATTTGATTCAATAAAATACTATCTCTCAACTTGCTCACGAAACATGTTGTCTTCTTTGGTTTCATTTTAGCTCTTTTTGATCTCTTTTTGTTTATTGATTCCCTAATACAAAATAATAATAAAAATATAATATTAATAAGAATAAAGTAAGAAAAGTATAAAGAATTTAAAATAAAAATATGTCAAAATATGCACTTATCAAATTCCCCCACACTTAACCTTGCTCTTCCTCGAGCAAGCCTAAAATAAACCTAAACTAATTCATTTTCGTGGAAATCACGATTATATTTAGTATATACAATAAGTCTTTTAACCCCCAGGTGACCCATAGAGGATAAATTATAGTCTCATGAGGGTTTCTAATCGTGATACCCACAAACACCTATGATAACTAATTTCCAACCATTATTCTCAAGAAACAACAAAGTAATATGGAAATGAAATCAAATAAATGTTGAATCAAACCCTTAGTCATTCAAAAGTCAATATATTTCCACAATAAGTGTACTCAAGTATGTGTGTGAATAGTTAATATCAACAGTAACGAAACAGGCATGCTTCAAACAAGTGAAATCCCATAGAACCACATAAAAACTATCACCCAATCTCTAATAGAAGATTTAAACATCAAAAGCTATTCATTGGGTACAAATCTCCCCTACACCGAAGACACTACACAAAATTAAAAGGTCTTCAATAAAGGTTATAATGGGAACTAAGGATAGTGATGTGGCTAAAAATAAAAGAATATGATGCAACAAAGGTTTCAAAAACTTCATGGGAATAGAGATATTGAATTTATCAATTAAGAATTCTCACACTCTACGAATTTCAACACTTGAGCCTATTGTTATTGATTTAGACATCTCTTTATCATTCTTTTTTATTTTGTGACATCCCATTTTTAGTTGTAACACTTAATATTTTTAAGATATTTTCTTTTATTTTTTTTATTTTTTTATGAGAAACTCTCCCACACTTATCTTCTATTTCATCTTAAATTTCTTTTGCAAGCTCACCTTGTCAATGGAATATCTATTAAGCTCCGAATTATTTTTAGAATAAGGGTAGGATAATAGTGTATTTAGGCTAGGTAAGAAGATATAGTTACCACAGAAAAATGCTTATTTATTAAAAGGCTCAAAGTGGCTTACTATGAGGGATTTTCTCTTCGAACATCATATAGGGAACAAATTGATTTGGCCATGTTGCTAGAAAGCCTAATTCCTTAATCATTTTTTAAGTGGTGCTCAATCAGTTGTTCACCTCGATAGACCAAAAGAAAAAGTTTTAACACTCAACCCCTGCATGTCGAAAATCCAAGTGATGATTAAAGCGTGGGCATAAGAACTTCCTATTTTGACATGCGTGTCTCCATACTGAATAACATAACTATTTGTGTAAAAAGATTTGAGTATAATTATCACAAAAATATATTAACTAAAAAACAACATCAAAGTCCAAAACAATACCCATCATCAATCATACCACATTATTTGTGCTTAATTTTAATCATTGAAGTTGGAAGAACATCTACGACTCAAAGAAATGGACAATTCAGAAACTTTTATTAAAAACTTCACAAACTTGCCATGTTATGTAAACAAAATAGGGGTACGTCTCAAGAGTGCTAAAGTTACCCTTTACTCAGCCACTCTTTTTCATGTTTTAATTGACCCAAAAGAAAACACGCTTCAATTTAAAAAAAAACTAGAAAAATACACATTGAACACACAAGACATGATATCACCTCAACATAATCAAAATATTGTGCCCAATATCGAAAATATATTAGAAAGTAGAGTTTAGAAGCTATTAGCTGAAATGTGACTTATTGAAAAATAAAGTTGAAACAACATAATATATACACTATTAGTTGAAACTATTAAGGATAAATTTCACAGGCTGAGAGTCAAATTCATTTTGCATTTTTTACCATTGTCCCTGCTGGACTAATCCACATAAGCCGATATTGGATCATATTTTTGTACATATGTTAGAAGTTGATCAATCAATTGGTCAGGTGTTGGAGCAAAAATGAGAATTTATCTCGCACACGGTGAAATAAAACTTTTTTCTACAGCTTGATCTATAAAAGATAGCAAATCATCAAAGAAACCATTAACATTAAGAATACCTACAAGTTTCTGGCGAATGTTGAGTTATGCCAAGAGACAACTTGGAATAATTCCTCGAGTGTACCAAAACTATTAGGTAGAGTAATGAATGCATCTGCATTGTTTAACATGTTAGGCATTCTGTCCTGAATACGTGACACTTTTAGCACATCTCCAATGGTCATACCTATAATATTCTGTACTGTTAAAGGTTTTGGGATAACTGCTAAAACTTTGACTCCTTCTACATGAGCAGAAGTAGTAACACTCTTTATTAACCCCAAACTGCCTCCCTCATACACTAAATGAATTTTTCTTTCTGCTAAAGTTCTACCAAGTTATTAGTTGCTCCTATAAACTTACTATTTTTTCCTGGATTAGTCTACAAAAGACATAAATATAGTTGAACTTGCGAGTGGAAGACCCTTTCATTTTTTTTTTAAAGTGAATTGTGCAAAAATAGAGTAAGTATGGTGCAATTTATTGATGTGTGAATAGGGAACATATTTATTGCACGTCTTTTTTTTGTTAGAATTGTTGAAAATAAGGACACAATGTTTGAAAAAATTAACTACTACACGTGAATGTACACATAGTTGTGACTGTGGCTCATATCTTCCTCTGGTTTTACATTTAATAATAGCGTAAACGCTCTCTATGGGTCGAGAATATGCTTCCCATCCATTTTTCATATAAACTGACAAACATGATCTTTTAATGTCAGATTACCAAAACTATAACACTCATATTCATCCCAAAAGTAATTTCATAAATCAAGAATTGCACGATGCACTAATCCACATGAATGCATCTTAAGAGTCAATATAATGTTATCTAAAGACTTCTTACTCAGTCCATCTATAATAAATTGAATTTTATCTTCTCATTTTTTAGAAATCACTCCTAAGGAACTTGCATTATTTTTTTGTTTTGTTTTTTTTTTATTTTTTTTTGTATCAGTTGTTTAGGAAACTGATATATCCGACTTTAATAGCCACGGAGTACCATTATCTGCCACTTAACTAGGAAATACCCTAATTTTTTATAATTCAGAAAATGCAAGTGTCTTTAAAAAGAGTGGCTCAATAATATCCATACTACAATATCTTTGCAACGATTTTCTTAGTCGAAAAGTGACTATAATGTACTCTTGCATGATAAAATTTAAAAAAATACTACCACCACATTGTCAGCACGCATTTTCGATTAGGACAAAATAAAATAAAAAAAAGTAAAAATAAAATAAAATAAAATAAAAAGAGAATGAGAGTTAGAGAAAGTAAATATGTGATTATCGCCCTCATAGTTTTCTTTTCCATCAATTGGGTTATCCCCCAACAAGCATTTGGTTAAATATCCTCAACCCGATATTACCTCATTCATCACTCATCAACATATGTTGTCAAAACCATTGTCCATCCAATCGCCGTCTTATAAGTTCGAAGAACCCATTTAGTTTGTTCGCTTGTACTTGAGTGAGATCTTTAGCAATGTTGACTAGTATTGTTTTCTCACCCAAGTAGACATATTTAAGATGGTCTAGGATTGGTTTAAACTCCATTGTAAGTGTTTGCATCACAGAAGGTAGAAGCTTCTCATTAGATATTGGTAATTCAATATAATAGACATCATACTTTGATTTTTTTTGACAACGAATCAAGCCCCGTTACATCATTTTTCACATCCCCCAACATTGGCATATTCAACTTCTTTTCTTTCAAATTCTCCATAAGGAGATGTTTTTTTAAAGTAACCTCCACTCCATCATTGCCAATGAGCTCAAGCATTTATTGTGACTTGGGATCAATAATGTCAATTGCAGAAACAACATTCACGTCAGTAGGATATCTCATAGTTTTAAAAATATTATATTTTATAATCTCTCCATCAAACTCCATAGCAAGAGTGCCATAATGAACACCAATCTTAGCTCAGGCTATCTTCATGAATGGTTATCCCAAAAAGAATGTGTGTAGGATTAAGGCATGTATCATCCTTGTAACACCCCTTAACCTAACTACAGAGCCTAAACAAGCTGATACAGTTAAGTCAAGAAATGTAAATTTTTCATCAGTACTAGAGTTATGGTTTTTAATAAAAGTTCTCATTTTTAGCTATAAGGGAAAAAACTTGAATCCTTTTAAGACACCATATACATATATCAAAACTGAGTACATCTGTTTACAAAACCATAACAGAGCGGCTTATTTAAAAATAAAATAGAGTTTTCAAAATAAACTTCAAAACAGGTCGAAGCATGGTATATGAACAAATCTCTGTCCGGCCGCTCTAGAGACTCAGTCAACCTCTAAACCTGTACATTTCCACTTGCATCACATGAATCTAATGAGCTAAAGGCTCAGTAAGATGAAACTGATGCAATAACAAATAACATATATACACATCTCATAAATCATTAAATGCAATATTCTATTTAATAACTTTCATTCATAAATTATTCTTTAGGGCTCTTGAAGTGTAGTACCTAACTAATAGCGACAAACCATGGTTTTCAGAACCTATTCATAATGATTGGCCAATAAGAGAACTAATACGGGGTTTCCATACTTGGTCTTCAACCTCAGGTATTAGCCGTATTCTATCTCATTCATTGTGGCTTTCCTATACTGGTTTTTCAACCTCAAGTATTTGCCACCATTTGTTGGGTCCGCCGGTCCCTCCCGCATCCCTTGTCTACCCGACCATCAATCAAGTACCATACTTTCTTTTTAAAAACCTCATTATATTCATAATAGTGTCATGCTTCATGAACCATAAATGCATTAAACATTACATCATTTGACAAATAATAACAATCACATTAAAACATGAACAACATTATATGATTCTTGTGATACAGCAAATGAAAGCTTCAACTTACCTCAAGTCCACTTTGTGGCAAGTGAAAAGACCAATCTCTTCGGAAGATATGATGTGTTAAAGGCCAAACATAATCAAATCATGTACCATTTAATATCCTTTTTATA
Source organism: Paulownia fortunei (assembly GCA_019321725.1). Lineage (NCBI taxonomy): Eukaryota > Viridiplantae > Streptophyta > Magnoliopsida > Lamiales > Paulowniaceae > Paulownia > Paulownia fortunei. The sequence continues at coordinate 11,996,812 of CM033121.1, read as the reverse complement.
AATCATTTAGTCTATTCTATTTAAAGTTCATATACATTTTTCAATCTTTTGTAAATAATTCCATATCAAATACATAACTTTAAAAATAATGCATATTCCATATTTTACTACTAATTCAAAACATTAAACATTAGGGCAGCCATTAATAACTAATAATTCAAACATAATTATTAGGGCAGTCCCTAAAACATGAACACAATCCGAATTAAAATGATGTAAACTTGATTCTAACTTAAATTGATTCTAACATTCAATTAAGCAAACTAATTGCTATTGTTCACAATCATTTGCAAGCACCTTCAAACACAATATAAGCATTACAAAATCAATAGAAACAAGCAAATTAAACAATTTCACAAGACTATCAATTTTGCTAAAAACTAGCTTAATTAACTTGGTTTTGGCTTCAAGTGTAACTTACTTAAGTTTACAATCATACAAAAATATACTAAAACATGTAACCATCCAAGATACTACAAATTCATCCTAAGAAACATTGAAAAGGAATATACCTTGATTAAGTTGGAATTAAGCTTTAAAATCAACGGTTTTCAAGCTTAAAAAGGGTGGAACTTGTTCTAGTTTGTGTTCTATGAATTCCAATGGATTGAATTCAATTTTTGTGAGTATGAGAGTATAGAAATTTGGGAGAAAGTTAGAAGAATAAGGGCTGGTCATTTTTTAGGTGCTTCCACAAGAAATATGGATGAAAAATGATTTCTTTGACGGTAAGTGGAGGGTGATGATTGGTTGCATCATGCTTGGTGTCTTCTCTTGCCAAAAGCCACATTCATAGGCTAAGGAGATGACAAAAAATGACGCTTTGGTGTTATAATCAAGTGCAATACGGTTTAGAATGGTTTTATGCAACTTAGTCAACTAACCAATCAAATTGCATCATTTTGCATACTTTTAGTTCTTAGCCAAATGCAACATATTTCAAGTAAATATTCAGAAAATTAATCACTTTAGCATATAACTAGTATGAAGCAATATAAATAATTCATTTCATGGCCATTCAACGCATCAATCTTTCTTAATCGAGATATCGAGCTTTTCACTACAAAAAGGTACTTAAGGAATATGTTAAATCAAGAAATAAAAGTTTGATCTCATATTTCATGTATTAATGCATGTTAAAGCATAACTACAATATTTAATAACAATTATTCAAGTTCATGCAATCATGCTATTTGTATGCCATAATTCAATAATACACAGTGATTAGATGCATATTCATGTAAGATACTTATTATTGGCTATGTAGGAGAGAATTGGGCATTACAATCTTTCCTTATAAAAATTTCATCCTCAAAATTTGACGTACCAAATAATTCTGGATGCTTGCTCTGCATTTCTTCTCCTCTTTCCAATATGGCCTCTTCTATAGATTGATTCCTCCATAATACTTTAACAAGTTGAATCTTTTTCATTCTCAATTCTTTTTCCTTCTGATCCAAAATTTGCACTGGTTTCTCTTCATAGGCTAAATCAAGAATAAATTCCAAGAGTTCATAACTCAACACATGAGAAGGGTTTGAAATGTACTTTCTCAACATAGATACATGGAAAACATTGTGAACACTAGATAATGATGGAGGTAAGGCCACTCTATAAGTTTTATCACCAACTCTTTCGAGAATCTCGAATAGGCCAACATACCTTGGGTTGAGTTTTCCTTTCTTTCCAAATCTCATAACACCTTTCATGGGAGCTACTTTTAAGAACACATGATCCCCAATGGCAAACTCTAGATCTTTTCTCTATTGATCTACATAACTTTTCTGTCCACTCTGCACAATCTTCATTCTCTCTCGTATCTTCTCCACTACCTTAGTGGTATGTTGAACTATTTCTGGACCAAGCAGGCTTCGTTCTCCAACTTCATCCTAATGAATTGGAGATCTATATTTCCTTCCATACAATACTTCATAAGGCGCCATTCCAATTGTTGATTGATAGCTATTATTATAAGTAAACTCCACTAATAGAAGCTTTGCATCCCAACTCCCTTGAAAATCTAGCACACAAGCTCTTAACATATCCTCTAATACCTGAATAACCATTTCTGATAGCCCGTCACTTTGTGGATGAAATGCTGTACTGAATACAAGTTTCATTCCTGGCACTGTGTAAACTCTTCCAAAATGTAGATGTAAAGTTAGGACCTCTATCAGACACTATTGAAACTGGCACCCCATGTAACCTGACTATCTCTTTAATATATTGTTGAGCATACTAGTCCATATTGTATGTGGATTTCACTAGAAGAAAATAGGTTGATTTAGTTAATCTATCAACAATCACCCATATAGAATTATACCCCTTTTGTTTTCTAGGTAATCCAAGTACAAAGTCCATTGTAATGTGCTCTCATTTCCACTTTGAAATCAACAAAGGCTTTAACAACCCTGATGGTCTTTGATGTTCAGTCTTAACTTGTTGACAAGTTAAACATTCAGCCACAAATTTTGCTATATCTCTCTTCATTTTAGGCCACCAATAATATTGTTGTAAGTCCTTATACATTTTTGTGCTACCTATGTGTACTGAGTAAGGAGTAGTATGAGCTTCTTCTAAAATATCTCCTTTCATGGCCTTGTTAAACGACACACATAGTCTCTCTTTATATCAAATAATCCCATCATCAGTAATAGAGAAGTCTGGCCTCTTTCCAGCCTCAATCATTCTTTTCAATCTACACAAATGCATGTCCACCTTTTGACCTTCTCTAATTCTATCTTGAAGTGCAGGTCTCAACACTAAGGCTGACAACAAACACTTTTTCCCTTTAGCTACAATTTTAGGCTCTAATCTCTGCAAATCTAGTAATATTGACTTTTGTATAACAAAACGAGAAGATTGGATTTTCTGTTCAATGCATCTGCAACCACATTCGCTTTACCAGGATGATAGTTAATCACACAATCATAATCATTCATAAGTTCTAACCATCTTCTTTATCTCATATTCAAGTCTTTTTGGGTAAAGAAGTACTTCAAACTCTTATGATCTGTGTATATCTCACATTTCTTACCATACAAATAATGTCTCCAAATTTTCAAGCCAAAAACCACAGCAGCAAGTTCTAAATCATGGGTTGGATAATTTTTTTCATATTCCTTCAATTGCCTTGAAGCATAGGCAATAACCTTCCCATTTTGCATAAAAACAGTACCCAAACTATTTTTTGAAGCGTCGCTATACACCACGAATCTACCAATTCCAGTTGGAATGGTAAGAACAGGAGCTGTAGTTAATTTATATTTCAGTTCATGAAAACTTATTTCACAAGCATCGGTCCACAAGAACTTCACATTCTTTCTTGTCAACATTATCATTGGAGTTGCTATTTTTGAAAATCCTGAACAAATCGTCGATAGTACCCTGCTAATCCTAAGAAACTCCTTACTTCTAATATATTTGTTGGTGTTGGCCACTCAATGACAGCTTCTACCTTGTCCGGATCAATAGAAATACCATCCTTGGATACTACATGACCTAGGAATAGCACTTGTTCAAGCCAAAACTCACACTTCTTGAATTTAGCATACAACTGTTTTTCTTTAAGAACTTGCAGCACAATCTTCATATATTCTTTGTGCTTTTCTTTATCATGTGAATAAATTAGGATGTCATCAATAAACACAATCACAAATTTATCAAGATATTGCTTAAACACCCTATTCATTAGATGCATAAAACCTGCAGGGGTATTGGTTAAATCGAAAGGCATCACTAGAAATTTATAATGTCCATACCTTGTTCAGAATGCAGTCTTTGGTATGTCTTCTTCCTTTATCTTCAATTGATGATACCTAGAGCGCAAATCAATCTTAGAAAATACAGATACTCCCTGCAATTGATCAAACAAATCATCTACTCTTGGGAGTGTATACTTATTCTTGACTGTTATTTTATTCAACTCTCTATAATCAATGCACAACCGCAATGTACCATCCTTCTTTTTTACGAACAACACAGGTGCTCCCCAAAGAGAATAACTACGATGAATAAAAACCCTTATCAAGCAATTCTTGCAATTAAACTTTTAACTCTTTCAATTTTGTTGGTGCCATTTGGTATGGTGCTTTAGAAATAGGAGTAGTCCCTAGCATAACATCAATCACAAATTTGATCTCTCGATTCGGTGGTAGTTCCAGTAAATCATCTAGAAATACCTCAAGAAATTCTTGAACCACATCTATATTTTCTGGCTTCCATTGTGCTTCAACTGAGGTGTCCAGAACACTTGCCAAATATCCAACACAACCTTTATTCAACATCTTTTGAGCTTTCAAAGCAGATATAATTGGTAAGGACCGTGATAATGAGATACCATTAAACATAAACTGTTCTTCCCCAGGTGGCTGAAAAATCACAATCTTCTTGTTACAATCAATTGTTGCATGATATTTGGTAAGCTGATCCATACCCAGAATAACCTCAAAATTTAGCATCTGTAAAACAACAAGATCTGCATAGAGAGTTCTATCACAAATCTGAATAGAACAAGCCCTTAACATTTGGTTGAAATCCATTTCTTCCACGGATGGAATAGTCATACTGTACCTTACTTTTAATAAATCTAGTGTAATGCCTAATTTTCTCACTAATGCACGTGATGCAAATGAATGCATAGATCCAGAATCTATCAATGCAATTGTAGGTATCCTAGAAATTAAAATAGTACCTGTGACTATGGAAGCATCTACATCGGCTTATTCTTGTGTCATTGCATACACTCTTCCCTGAACTCTCCCCTGCACTGTTGGGCAATCCTTTACTATATGTCTAGGGTTTTGACACTTAAAGTAACAATTAGTACCACTATAGCATTCCCCAAAATGATTCTTCCCATATTTAGGCCTTTCAACTGTAGTAGAAGTCTGCCCAACTCTAGGACGCTTTTCATTCCATTGGTTTGATTTTTACTCTCCTTTCTTCCACTAATTCAGATTTCTGAGAGTGAATACTTGCTTCTTTTTTTGATGAAATTTCTCAATCTCTTTCTCATCTAAGTCAGCCATCAAAGCCTTGTCCACCAGTTCCCTGAACTCTGTTACTGAAGACATTCTCACATCTCTTCTAATTTCAGGATTAAGGCCCCTCAAAAAATGATCCATCTTCTCATTGTTGTCTCTGGCGATGTATGGTATATATTTGCAACCCTGTTCAAATTTTCTCACATAATCACATACAGACATCCCTCCTTATTTTAACTCCAAAAATTCTTTTACTTTGAGCGACCTAGCATCTCTAGTGAAATACTTATCATAAAATATTATTTTAAACATCTCCCAAGTTAGCTCTTCCATATTCACTACAAGTTTAGCTCTTTCCCACCAGGTTCTAGCTTCCTTCTTTAACAAGAAGATTGCACAGAGTACCTTTTCACCATCATCAATTCTCATGTAGTCAAAGATAGTATCCAATGATTTAACCTATTCCTTTACAACCATAAGATCAGACCCACCAGTAAAATCAACAGGTTCCATCTTTCTAAACTTCTCATATACAGCCTGTGAAGGATCCTGTCGAGCTTGTGGTGGAGGAAGTTGCTGATTCTATTCTTGGGTTCTTTATTGCATATCTAGCAATTGTTATATCTGTTCACCATGCATTCTAGTTTGTTGTTGAATGAGATCAGTCAAATTATCCACCACAATATGATTACCCTCATGATCATCCATTGTTTTCCATTTTGGTGCCATGACCTGATATGCTTTACCCAATCTCATTCCATTCATTAGCCAATAATAAATACATAATCATGACAATAACATGGCATGAAATATAATCAAATAAACATAAAAGTAAATAAACAAGTAGTTGATCGAGTTTCCCAGCCAGGGTGTGTTCATATGCCTTCTTCTATCTACAGGAATGACTAAACCTCCACCCTGATACCACAAACTGTAACACCCCTTAACCTAACTGTAGAGCCTAAACAAGCTGATACAGTTAAGTCAAGAAATATAAATTTTTCATCATTACTAGAGTTATGATTTTTAATAAAAGTTCCCATTTTTATCTATAAGAGAAAAAACTTGAATCCTTTTAACACACCATATACATATATCAAAACTGAGTACATTTGTTTACAAAACCATAACAGAGCGGCTTATTTAAAAATAAAATAGAATTTTCAAAATAAACTACAAAATAGGTCGAAGCATGGCATATGAACAAATCTCTATCCGGCCGCTCTAGAGACTCAGTCAACCTCTAAACCTATATATTTCCACCTGCATAACATCAATCTAATGAGCTAAAGGCTCAGTAAGATGAAACTGATGCAATAACAAATAACATATATACACATCTCATAAATCATTAAATGCAATATTCTATTTAATAATTTTCATTCATAAATCATTTTTTAGGGCTCTTGAAGTGTGGTACCAAACTAATAGCGACAGACCATGGTTTTCAGAACCTATTCATAATGATTGGCCAATAAGAGAACTAATACGGGGTTTCCATACTTGGTCTTTCAACCTCAGGTATTAGCCGTATTCTATCTCATTTATTGTGGCTTTCCTATACTGGTTTTTCAACCTCAAGTATTTGCCACCATTTGTTGGGTCCGCCGGTCCCTCCCGCATCCCTTGTCTACCCGACCATCAATCAATTACCATACTTTCTTTTTAAAAACCTCATTATTTCTTAATAGTGTCATACTTCATGAACCATAAATGCATCAAACATTACATCATTTGACAAATAATAACAATCATATTAAAATATGAACAACATTATATGATTCTTGTGATACAGCAAATGAAAGCTTCAACTTACCTCAAGTCCACTTTGTGGCAAGTGAAAAGACCATCTCTTTGGAAGATAGGATGTGTTAAAGACCTAACATAATCAAATCATGTACTATTTAATATCCTTTTTGTAAATTATTTAGTCTATTCTAGTCAAAGTTCATATGCATTTTTCAATCTTTTGTAAATAATTCCATATCAAATACATAACCTGAAAAACAATGCATATTCCATATTTTACTACTAATTCAAGACATTAAACATTAGGGCAGCTATTAAATAACTAATAATTCAAACATAATTATTAGGGCAGCCCCTAAAATATGAACACAATTCGAATTAAAATGACGTAAACTTGATTCTAACTTAAATTGATTCTAACCTTCAATTAAGCAAACTAATTGCTATTGTTCACAATCATTTATAGGCACCTTCAAACACAATATAAGCATTACAAAATCAATAGAAACAAGTAAATTAAACAATTTCACAAGACTATCAATTTTGCTAAAAACTAGCTTAATTAACTTGATTTTGGCTTCAAGTGTAACTTATTTAAGTTTTCAATCATACAAAAATATACTAAAACGTGTAACCATAGAAGTTACTACAAATTCATCATATAAAACATTGAAAAAGAATATACCTTGATTAAGTTGGAATTAAGCTTTAAAATCAACGGTTTTCAAGCTTAAAAAGGGTGGAACTTGTTCTATTTGTGTTCTATGAATTTCTATGGATTGAATTCAATTTTTGTAAGTATGAGAGTGTAGAAATTTGGGAGAAACTTAGGAGAATAAGAGCTGGTTATTTTTTAAGTGAAAATGATTTCTTTGACCTTTCAAAGAGAGGTAAGTGGAGGGTGATGATTAGTTGCATCATGCTTGGTGTCTTCTCATGCCAAAAGCCACGTTCATGGGCTAACAAGATGACAAAAATTGATGCTTTTGTGTTATAATCAAGTGCAATGCGGTTTAGAATGATTTTATACAACCTAGTCAATCAACCAATCAAATTGCACTATTTTGCATACTTTTAGTTCTTAGCCAAATGTAATATATTTCAAGTAAATATTTAGGAAATTAATCACTTTAGCATATAACTAGTATGGAGCAATACAAATAATTCATTTCATGGCCATTCAACACATCAATCTTTCTTAATCAAGATACCAAGCTTTTTACTTCAAAAAGGTACTTAAGGAATATGTTAAATCAAGAAATAAAAGTTTGATCTCATATTTCATATACTAATGCATGTTAAAGTATAAGTACAGCATATAATAACAATTATTCAAGTTCGTGCAATCATGCTATTTGTATGCCATAATTCAATAATACACAGTGATTAGATGTATATTCATGCAAGATGCTTATTATTGGCTATGTAGGAGAGAATTGGGCATTACAATCCTCCACCTCAACAACATAAAAATCAGCGGGGAAATCTAATTCATTCACCTGCACATGAATATCTTCCATAACCCCTATCAGATATGCATTAGATCTATTAGCCAATTGTATGATAACACCCGTTTCTTTTGAAAGTCTTAGATTTAGAGAAGTATAAATAGAATATGGCATAATATTAATTGATGCTCCCAAATCTAACATGCATTTTTTAAATCTAGTCTTACCAATGGTACAAGGGATGGTAAAACTGCCCGGATCCTTACACTTTGGAGGGAGTTTTCTTTGAAAAACCGTCGAAACATTCTCCCCCACATTTACTTTTTCATCCCCCCTCAACTTTCATTTTTTAGTGAATAGCTCTTTAAGAAACTTAACATATCGAGGCAGCTGCTTGATCACATCAAGAAGAAGGATGTTTATCTCCACTTTTTGAAAAGTTTCAAGAATTTTCTTTTTTTGCTCATTTTTCTTAGAAATTTCTAACCTGCTAGGAAAAGGTAGATGTGTTACATAAGTATGAGAGAGAGGTTTAGGAGTGGTTGTCGACTTTGGATTCTTCTCAAGATGAATAGTCTTGTCAACAACTTTTTCATTTCGAAGAGTTGTGACAGAATTAGCCTCCTTGATTGAATTTTCACCTGAAGAAGAAATATGACACTGAGTATAAGGATTAGGTTGAGGTTGAGGAGGAAATTTACCTTTTTCATGAGTACGCAAAGAGGTTGTCAATTTTGAAAGTGTGCTTTTGATCTCATTGATGCCTTGTGAAGTCTGGTTGTTGATGTTTGTTTGTGCATGCATAAATTCATGCAAAGTTTTTTCAAGAGATTTTCTATATGGGGCTGGATAAGAAGGAAAGTTTGGTGGCTTTTGTGAATATAGCGGTTGGGAATGGTTATCATCTTACCAACTAAAATTGGGATGATTTTTCCATTGTGGATTGTAAGTTTCAGAATATGAAGAATGAAAAAGCTTTTTAAATGTGTTTATGAAATTTGTTTGTGCTAGAATATTTGGGCATTCATTGGTAGAGTGTCTTACAAGTTCACAAATGCTACAAACCTCTTCATCTTGCACATATTATATTTTCTTTACTTTTTAAAGTTCCATGGCTTCAACTTTTTTTATAAATTAGCAATCCTAGTATTTAGATCTTCTTCTTGACTAAGGTAATATATTTCTTTATTACTGTTAGTAAGATTAGATTTAATAGAACCTTTGGAAGAATTAACACTATGCCATGATTGAGAGTTTTTTACCAAATGGTCTATATATTTTAGGGCTTCATTAGGTTCTTTATCAAGAAACTCACCATTACATATTGTTTCAACTAATTATTTTATTTCAGAAGTTAAACCTTCATAAACGAAACTAAATAAATGGCATTTTTCAAAACTATAATGTGTGCATGAATTCAACAAATCTTTAAATCTTTAAATTGTAAAGAAAAAAATACATAATATTTACAAAGAAAAAATATTTATAAACCTAAATACTTACCTTTCCTTCTCTAGCAACGACGCCAAAAATTTGCTACAAGCTTAAGGTTGCAAACCCAAGTACATGTTATATCACGGAATAAATTTTTCAAGAGTCTGAGGTTAACCCACAGGGAAGGTTTTTGAAGTTTTTGGGTTTATATTTGTTAAAAGATGGGCTGAATGTCGTTTAGATTATAAACAAAAATCGAAGAAATAAAAGTACTGAGCATTAGGGATTCGCTATTGAGTTTTGAATAAATGAACGATTATTTATTCTTTTTATCTCTTTGAAATACCACTATTGAAATCCATTCATAATAAAGGTTCCAATGGGAAGATGTTATCAAATAGCTCATGCATTAAAGAAATCATGATATTGTCTTACTGTTTGCAAATTATCTCTTAACACCAATACTTATTTATGAGATCAAGTATTTATGCACACCTTTGTCTACAACAAATCAAGATTTTACATTAGTAGTTGGTGGAGTAGAATCGTATAATAAGCTAAATGAATCCACGTATTTATTGTTCCATTGGTGATACAAAAATCAAGAATTGCCACTAAATAAGAAGGGTTTTAATGCTAATACTTACTTATGAGATTAAGTACTTATGTCCACATTTATCTATAACAAATCAAGATTTCACATTAGTAGTCGGTGGAGTAGAACCGTATAATAAACTAAATGAACCAAAGTATTTGTTATGCCATTGGTAATACAAAAATCAAAAATTACTACAGAACAAAGAGGGTTGCAATCAAAAATTAAAATAATAATACAACATACCAGAACATTATACACTTTTATAACTGTTCCTCTTTCTCCATCAAGAGGTTTATCATTTATCCTCAATTAAATGAAATTTAAAATAACATAATGAAAATAAAAAATATTAAAAATAGAAAAGAAATTAGAGAATACATTTCTATTACTATTACAAAACTTACATTACTACTAGAAAACTTAGCCTAATGAAAGACAACAATAAAATTTTCTTTTTCTCTGTAAAGGTTTTTGTGTGTCTTGAGTTCCATCCAAAAGCCCCCATTTATAGTAGAAGAGTGCCTAAATTAGCATCTTCTAATGCACTCCAAATGAACTTCAAATGTGCTCTAAATGCACATATCCTTTTCAAATTAAAAAATTTTCACATATTTTTTTCCATGAAATCAACTAATTTTGAAAGAGTAATCAACATAAAAGTAGTGTATTTATCTATTAGCTTCAATTTTCAACTTGAATCACCTAATTCCAACCACTAGGTAGAAAGTTATGCTTGATTTAAGCAAATATATCAGTATAGATAGATTTTTTCCAATACACACATTTGAATGAATTTTCTGCTATAATCAAGATTGAATTGGGCTGAGCTCCCAACATCAAAGTTGTAGTTCTATCTCTTAGCTTTCAAATAAAATAAGATTTAGGTTTATAATACTTTTTAATATGGAGTTATGCCCAAAATACCACAACTATACAAGTTTGAAAATATGCTTATTTTGAGCCCAGCAGTTACTTGCACATATTTTGATTCTACACATGATGGAGTTAGGGCAAAATAACCATTTTCTTCTAATTATGATGCTTATTTGATCTAATAAAATATTATCTTCCAACTTGCTCACGAAACGTATTGTCTTCTTTGTTTCAATTTGGCTCTTTTTGATCTTTTTTGTTCATCGATTTTGTAACATAAAACATTAATAAAACTATAATATTAATAAGAATAAATAAAGAAAAGTATAAAGGATTTGATATAAAAATATACCAAAATATGCACTTAACACCTTGGCCAAAAACTTCTAAGTCATGAATTATGAAAATATAGAAGATTCACTTGTTCTGTCAGACAAGTGACAGATCCTTTCTTAGCCACTGATTAACCTCCATACATATCAATGCAACATCTAACATACCTCTTTTGTTATTATCAGGTAATCAAAAGATACATCAAAATGGAACATGATATGTATAGGGCTACCATGGTGCCTCAAGTCTAAGGACTAATCGTGAACTACTGTAATATTGAAATTCTTATTTCGACAAACAATGTTTCCAATTAAGAATTTCTAGTGGGCCTATTCAATGTATTTATTCTCTAATAAACATATGCATACATGCACTAGCATCACTACGCTAATGTCCATTGAATGAGGCATTCCTCATGGGAGCATACATCGTATGCACGAGTCTATTGGGCTATGCCATGTCCCATCTCAAAAAACCCTCAATTTGAAACTAATTTAAAACCAAGCAATAGAGACATATTCCATGATCACCATTAAATGTGTGACTATACCCCATAAATAAGTTTGGTCTAGGGACTTTATCTAATTACTATATGCAATTAAAGATAAAAAAATTTATCTATTTTATTAATATGATCTGAGAAAGATTATTTTTATAAATACAAGAGTATAAAAACACCCAATCTAATTAGCGTGTCGGACACTACTCTAACAATGGGAATAATAGAACAAATTCAACATAAAAAAACATATCCATCCACAAATAAATTAGTATTCACATAACACTAAATCCTAAAATTGGTTAATGTTATAAAAACTACAAACATCCAAACCATTTTTGCCAAGAAATATAGATCTAATGAAAAACCAACCAAGAAGACATTTTGTATACTGATCCGTATAGATCTACGTTTGATTTGTAGATCTGGTTTCAAATCTGGGCTTAAACATATTGTCTTACCTTCAATATTTTTTGCAGTGGGAGTGCACGTCGTTCTCACCGATCTATTCTTCATACCACCATGACATGGTTCATATTTTGGGGTTGGGAGTGGAAGGAGAATGGAACTTGGACGGGCTTGAGGGAGCATTATTCTCAAAGGTATAAATATATGAGTGGTGATGAAGAGTGTGGGGGTGGTTTTATGCATTGAACAGGTGAAAACCTATAAGTGATTGATGCGATGTGTGTTAGACAGGTTGCAGAGTAGCCTTAGACTAGTAACGGTAATGGGACTATAAGGTGAGGTTTTATCAAGAGAAGCAAAAATTGGTACTTTTAGATCTGAAGTTGGGCTAAACAAACATATTAGGCCTCACAAACATTGAAAATGTGAGAAAAGCCAAATGGGATGAAAACCATACAAGCCCCTAGGTTTAGATGGAAAAGAATAAGATAAGAAATTAATAGGGCAAGAGACCTAATTGGATTAGGTCTTGGAGCTAAGCATATAAAAGCTCCCCTCCTTGTGATGGCCGAATTTTAGAAGGCCTCTTAAAGCTAAAGTTCAGCTAAACCTCTATTTCAATATTCTCTCTTTTCTTCTCTCTAAGAAAGCTTTTTTCCATCAAAGTGATTCTATTCCTCTTTCATTCAGTATAATTCTTTTATCACTAGTTTATTTAAGAATTGTTGTTGCACTCTCAAATTTTAGATTAGAAATAAAGAATTTTCTTTCACTATCAAGGATTGAAGATTCATGAACTTGCCCAAAGTGTGGATACCCATAGAGGGACAATGCTTGGAGTCCTTGGCGGATAAGTTTTTGATCCAGGTTAATGATTTGAATTGTTTCTCATCCTACATCAGTTGGAGTGCTTGTTAAGGTATAATTCACAAATATTTTTCTTTATTATTAAGCAAGCATTTAAAAACACAAATAAAATATTCACAACGAACCTAAAAAATGTTTTTTGTTTTATTTCCAATGTTGAATTTTTTTATTTAACTGCGTATGCTATTTATGATTATGCGAACGCAATTGTCCATGGGATCTCCAGTTGCCAGAAAGGGTTCCGTTATGATGACTCATTTAATCTTTGGGCTTTAATTCTAATTTCCTCAATCCACAGTCTATTCTCTCTCTTGAAAACTCCTTAGTAAACAGGTCCTCTATATTATCTTTTGACTTCACAAAATCAATTGATATAGTTCCATTTGAGAGCAACTGCTTAACGGTATTATATTTTCAAAAAAAACATCATGATTTATCATTATATATAAAATTGTGTGCCCTAGATATAGTTGATTGGCTATCGCAATGAATGTATATTCCTGTGATCGATTTTGCCATATAGGAACATCTTCTACTAAGTGTCTTAACCATACCACTTCGTCTCTAACTTTATCTAAAACTATAATCTTTGAATTTGTAGTGGAATGAGTTGTACCTATTTACTTAGAAGATTTACAAGATATAGCACCACCACAACTAAGAGTAAATACATAACTACTAGTTAACTTGGATTAATCAATATCTCAAATCTAATTTACATCACTATATCCTTCAATAACTAGAGGATATTTTTTATAGTGTAATGCATACTCTTTAATTCTTTTCAAGTATCTTAATACTCTTAAGTAAAGAACTCCAATGGTCATTACTTGGATTATGTGTATATCTACTTAGCTTACTTACAATGTAATCTATGTTTGGTTGAGTATAATTCATTAAGTAAGTTAGACTTCCAATGATCTGAAAATATTCTAACTATTACTTTTTTCATTTTTGGTATTTTTTAAAACAATAACATGTGGGAGATTGCATTATTGTCTATGTAATACCACATGACTTGAATCTCTCAATCACTTTATCAACATAATGTGTTTGAGATAATAATATCCCATTATGTGTTCTGGAGATCTTCATTCCCAATATTACATCCGTTTCACCCATGTCTATCATATCAAAGTTGTTAATGTGCATTTTCTTTGTTTTATTGATAAATTCCATATTAGCTTCTAGTATGAGCATGTCATCTACATACATACATATAGGTATATGGGCTTCTCCAAATCTTTTGGAGTAGACATATTTACCAAACTCATTTATGGGAACCCATTTCTTATCATGATACTATCAAACTTCTCGTGCTATTTTTTAGGGGCTTACGTCAAACCATTAAGAGATTTAACAAGTGTATGTACTTTATGTTCTTGTACTTTTACATTGAAGCCTTCTGGTTGCTCCATGTAATTTTTATATTATATAAAAATATATTTTTTACATCGAATTGATGCATATGTATATTATATAGGGCTGCTAAAGTAATTAAGATTCGGATAGAAGTAATACTTGTTACTAGGGAATAAGTGTCAAAATGATCAATAGCTTTCTTTTGATGATATCCTTTAGCAACAAGTCTAGTGTTGTATTTATCAATTGAATCATCAGCCTTTAACTTCTTTTTAAAGATCCATTTGCATCCAATTGGTTTAGTTCCCAAAGGAAGATCAACCAATTATCAGATATTATAACCTAGAATAGATTCTATTTCACTATCAATAACATCCTTTCAAAATGAACCTTCTACTAGACATAGCCTTTTTTAGGGTTTGAGGTTTATTATCAATCATATATGTCATAAAATTTGGATAAAAAGATATAGTTACTTCGGCTATTTTATTTCTTCAAGGTTCAGATTCTATGTCATTTCTAAATACACTTTCATGTGCTCTCTTGAGAGTATTTTTATGAATATCTCTTTTAGAAGGGAACACATCTTTAAAGAATTTAGCATCTCGGGATCCAATAATTATGTTCACATAAATGTCACTTATATCATATTTATGTACGAAAAATCTGCATGCACTACTGTTCATTGCAATATTCCATAAAATACAATCAACAGTTTTAGAACCTAACTTGACATTTTTAGGAGGTGGTACAACTACTTTAGCTAGGCAATCCATACTTTCAAGTATTTGTAGAAAGACATTCTATATTTTCACATTTTATAAGGTACTAATCCAGTCTTCTTGTGAGGAACTTTCTATAAAATAAAGTTGGTTGTAAGCAAACTTCCCCCCACAAGTTCTAGGTCATCCAAAACTATTAAGAATGAAATACCATGTCGTTAAATGTTTTATTTTTCCTTTCACCAACTCCATTTGCTGAGGAGTGTATGGACTTGTAGTTTGGTGAATAATACCAAAATTAGCGCATAATTCATCAAATGATAATGAATCTTATTCTCCACCTCTATCGGATCTTAATACCTTAATTGTCCCTTTAAGTTGATTTTCAACTTTATTCTTATAAGTGACAAAAGCGTCCAAAGCCTTATCTTTACTACATATTTAATATAGATAGCAGTATCTAGTATGATCATCAATAAACATGATAAAATACTTTTTGCCACCTCCGCTTAGAACTAACTTTTTAATACATATATCGCTACTAATCAAGCTTAGAGGTCTGCTACTTCTTTTAATTGGACTAAAAAGTTTCTTAGCAAACATAACTTTAACATAAATTTGAAATTTGTATTTATCTTCTGAGTTAAGTTTAGGTATAAGTCCTAAATCTGTCATTTTTCTTAAAAAAGCTCGATTAACATGACCTGATCTGCTATGCCATAAAAATGAAGACTCAAGCTAGTAAACAAAACATAAACTTTTATTGCTTTAAAATTTTTGAATTATAGGCATTATATTCATTTTGAATAGTATATTGGCTAAGTATACCTTTCCTACAAATTGGCCATTCTTAGTAAGTACAAATTTATCAGACCTAAGCCTAACCCCACTATTGATAAGTAATAAACCAGATATAAAATTCTTTCGAATATCTAGAACTTGCAACACATCAACTAGGGCCAGCTTCTTACCTAAGGTCATCTTTAGCACTAGTTTGCCTAATCCAACAATATTGGAAGTTGATGAGTTACCTATATACAACTTTTTTCCATTAATCAAAATGTATGACAAGAAAATATCATTGTCAAAGCAAATAATGTAGCCCCTATCCACCCACCATTCTCTCAGGTTATCTACCAAATTAACTTCAAACACAATAACTGAGAGCATAAAGTCCAACATGTCTACTAGCACTGTTTTCTCTTAGGTCACATTAACTTAGTTCTGACTGTCTTTCTTTAAAAGTTGGCAATCTTTCGCCTTGTGGTTTGACTTGTCACAATTGTATCAATTACCCTTGAACAACTTAACATTCTAGTCCTTAGACGATCCAGGATGTTTTTCTTTTAATTCTTTTTTGATTTAGAATCCACAACCAAGTTAGCCTTAGCCTCCATCCAGTTAACAGAAGTCTTCTTTTCTTTTCTAAAATCCTATTATCTTCCTCTATATGAAGAGGAACAATCAGATTCTCCACCGTTATCTCTTTGAGCTTATGTTTGAGATAGTTTTTGTAATCTTTTTATGGTGGAGGTAACTTCTCAATAAGAGCAGCAATTTGTAAATATTCGCTTAGTATTATCGCCTCAATTGCAAATTTGTATTTCTTGCACCCGGCTGATTCAGTCTTGTTGTCAACAATTTTGTAGTTGAGGAATTGCCGATGATAAATTTCTGTCTCCCAGCATTTTTCATCTTGTATTTCTTGTCAAAGGAGTCCCGTAATTCTTCTGCCCAAAGTCTCATCTTGCTTGATGGATTGCCTGCTAGAGAAATATTGAAGTCCTTGGATGATTAAGAAATCCCATGAACCAGAAATCAAAATTGTCCTCCCGTCTCTAGGTGCACATACTTCTGTGCTGGATTTTTCACATTTTCACACTCATGGGCTCTCTTTATTTTTCTTAGGGGGATCATGACCAGCATATAGAGGTTAATTTGCAAAATTTCAATTGCCATCTTGTGCTGAAAACATAAGTTACAGAACTGGGTCCCAAACATTGAACTGATCAACGCAGATTATGTATTTTAATGTACCTTATACTGTACTTTTAGCAGTTTTCCAATGGGAGAAGAGATTTTGATGCATCTCTCACTGCAGAAGGCAACTCTATTAGTGGAAACAAAGAGAAGTCCTGCTATCGGCCCTGCTGTTGTTGATAAATAACACTGAGAAGCCTTTAACAGTTTTTCGTCATCTCTGGTGTTGAATTTCTGCTTGAACACTTTCTCCACTCCACCCATCTGGAGGATTCTTGCACCAAAGCTCAATTTTCCTTTCACTGTTTCTCTTAACTTGGGTCCTAATCTCACTGCAGGAATCATGAATAATACTATATCAAAACATTGATATGTGATCATAGGACTTCTTGTGTTTTCTGTAACTTTTTTGAGTATTTACCATGCTCTCGGATTCCTTGAGTTAGAAGGTCCATTCTTTCACCGAGCTTGATCATCTTAGCGATTACTGAATCTCCTCTACCTGCATTTCCATCAAAATTGCATAAGTGAAGATTCAGACTTCTATTTAGCAATGAAGCTGTGAATTCTTGATCGGGACTAATCAAGAATGAAGGGCTTACCAGGTCTGGAATAATGATTGGAAGGAGAAGGCAGAAGTTGGTATTGGGCAGCAGGACCAGGTAAAAGTTCTTTTGAAGTGTTCTTAATGGAGAACGCATACGGTCCTGAGTTGATTGGAATCCCAATGGCATGTTCCTTGTGCACATTTCTCTTCCCAAATCTTGATCTGCTGTGTTGTAGTTCCATTCTGCTTCCTTGCTTTTGTTGCATTCAAATGAAATGAAAAGCTTTAGAATATTCAGCTCTGAGGACCAGTCCTTAACAGAAACTTGCTGTGATACAAGCCTGTTTCCTTACTCTATATATAAGGAAACAGGAGTAATTGTTTGATCTCAACTTTTTTAGCTGCATAAGTCAGCTTTGGGTCATCAAAAACTAAAGGTGAAGAAGATATGAGCTTCTGAATAGATATGCTAAAGAACATGGAAGACCTCCCTCGCCGCCTGTTCTTCCTTGCTTAGAATCCATTCTTGAAAAAAATGTACTACAAAATGTTCTTGCTTAAGAGGGATGAGGAGAGGAGAGCGTAGGTGGAGTCGTTAGGTTTGTATGATTGATTGTTGATTGTTGTGTTGAGGACCATGATGTGAAATATTTTAATGCTTTGAAGACCTTTTCTTGTTTGAGTTTTTTAAAAGATAAATTCTGTGTAATGTTAACAACTATTTTATTATTTACTATATACTATCGACTCTAGCAGGCTGTATTTGGAAACTTTTTTCCCCACAGCAATTGTATGTTTACTTTTAGTACTATATGCATTTTCGTTAATTGCTATATATGTGCCACGTCTATTAACCCTCTACATGTTCGAAATATATTGAAATGTTGCATGAATAAATCAGTTTTTAGTAATGCTAAATTAGTTTATAACCTTATATGCTTACCATGTCCATCGCACAACAACTTTATGCATAATGCATGAAACGCATGAAATGGACAACATCCAAAGTGACACCACAATGTTGATGAGGGGATCAAAGATATGTCAACCAATGGTAATTCTAGTGGCACATCTGACCCAAGTGGCGAGTCTGCCAAAGGAGTCAGACTTTAGTTCAAGTTTTGGCTCTGACGGAAGATGAGTTACTTCTTCTTTAGATTTTGTACTGCAATTACTTTTACCCAAAACAGCCCATGCATACCTGTCGCTTATAGGGCCAAGCTTCTAGCATCCATGCCCAATGCATTATCAATGCTCTAAGAATAGACAAACGGGCATCTATACATCTCGCTTATGGGGGCAAGATTGATTGGGAGAGCTTCTAGCATCCATACCCAATGCATTATCAATGCTCTAAGAATGGACAAACGGGGGTTCAATGCCTTGTGCAATTTGCTGAGCAGAAATGAATATTTAAGGCCTACTCGAACTACAAGAGTTGGGGTAAGGGAATATGTTGCAATATTTCTTGCAACTTTTAGCTTTTGTACTAGGCAACTCACTAGTTGTGAGCACTTTCAACATTCTTTGGAGATAATTTCACGACAAGTGAAATGAGCTTGCAAGGCATTAAACAATTTGGCGTCACAACTAATTCTCCCCCTCCCCCCAGACTTCAAAAATGTTCATCCCAAGATTTTGGCCAATCCTCAATTTTTTATCTTACTTCAAGGTTAATATGAATGTCAAAATCCTATATTTGCTCCCATTTGAACCATTTTGTTATAGCCTCCATTTATTTCTCATTTGATCTAGTTAAATATTGTTCTTATGATTAATAAGGAGTGGGATTGTGTTGGTGCAATTGTCGGTACCTTGTGCCCTGTGGGCCCTGTGCACAAAACACAATGCGTATCACTCAAGAAAATTGGGATATCAACTTAATATTCATGTATGTTTTAGCTAGTTGGGAAGGTAGTGCCAATGACTCCCGTGTACTGATGGATGCATTGACAAGGGATGCAAATTTCCCGTAGCCCCCTTAAGGTATAAACATAATTATCAGTTATCTTGATTTGTATTTCATTCTACCTTTCTCGAAGCCGATGTCAATCTCCTAAACTTATTTCTTCATTTCAATATCAAAGATTAATACTACCTTGTGGACTCCAGATACTGAAACTTCTCGTGTTTCCTAATGCCATTTCGCAGCATAGATATCATATCAATCAGTAACGTGGGAATAACTCATAAGCACATGGGCCCAATGAGCTAGCCAACAAAATGCCACTCAAAATTGCGTAATTCCATAGAACAAAGTTTTGGTGTGCTTTAGGGTAAATTTCCAATTTTGAAAGGCCCGACGCCTCAGTATGTGGTGTCTCGACAAGAAAAAATTATTATTGCATGTTGTGTGTTCACAGTTTCACTGGAAAATACTTTAGGGACGACCAATTCTTCATCTGGCAGATAATAGGGAGTTTGAACCTGGGCACAACAATGGTGATGAAGAATATGAACAACATTTCCCGCATGCATCGCAGTAAGATATTGATGTTCAAGCTACTTTCTATGACTCATTGGCATCAACAATGTGGGTAATCATGAAATGATAAGCCCCTGAACAATGTGATATTCTTTTGGATAAGAAAATGTTGAACTTATTCTCTATTCGTAGGGTGAACCATGTTATTTTTTGTATGACTATAACTAAGATTATGTAAATATGGCTATAGGATTTTCATCTCATTAAGCACGTAATATATGCTTATATTTTTCATTTTAGAGGCCTTTTAACAATGCACTCTTATTATAGTCGTCTATGGTATGTGAATCCATTTTATTTGGATGCTATGAATTGTTTATCTTTGTGTGACATGACTTTGTTTCTAGAATAACTACCATTAATGTACTAAGTTGCTCATGTTGTCAGTTATATGGTCGTGTGTACGGCTTAGGACTAAGTCCAATAATGGAAGGTGGTTCTTCACCTTCCCACGTAGAGTTGATCACCCCAAATATTTTTGTTGGTGGATGTATGGATGGAGAGGCATGGTGGTCATGCTAGTGCGAATCACACTATAGACTCTATGGTCACATTAGGACACAATACGCATGGCCCATCAAGTGGACCATTTATTGCTCATCCTAGTAATACCACAAATTTGTATCATGGCAATAGGATAGTCTATGCTCAAAACTTGGTTTTGGCAGTGACGAACTACACCACTGTAGTTGTGATATGTTATGCATTTCTTTGTTGTATGTTGATGCTATTTGTGGTCCTTATCCTGTTTACATGCCTACTTGTGAAGCTAGTATTTTTTTAGACTATATTGTTTATGTTTATACTACATGTACGGCTCTGTAAAATGCAGGAATTTAGAAAAATGGTAGTTGTTTCATTATTTTAAAGATGTTGCGTTTGTTTGAATATTATTGGAAATAGTTGTACAACGTTAATGTAACTTCACACTATTTCGTATTTTTGTGCATCTTTCCTATTTGTGTTATATACATGCAATATAATACGACTTCTCATATGGCGATTATTTAATACTTGGTCATGCGGTTTTTTTATTTTTGTCATTATGGACTATATTTTTTTAGGGACAACTTTGGTACAATGAGTCAGTAGTGATGATGGAAAGTTCCTTAACTTTTTGCCACATCACTTTGTCACTGGGGTGTGTTGGAGGATGACAAGTTCCTTAAGTGTTTGTTGGAGAAAACGATGGTTGCTCCGTTGCATGACCCACTTATTATTGACTAGGCTCCATCAGTTTAGGAAGTTAATAAATCAATATTAAATTGAAATAAGAAGAAAATAAGGTTTATCAATATTGGATGTCGATGTGATATATAGGTTATAATTTTGGAAGTGTTAAATGTGTTACTAGTAAGCTTATATGGTTTGATTCCATTTCATCTAGGTATTTTAAAAGTATATATCGATAAATTGCATATTTGAGACATTGGACATAAGATAATATTATTCAAATGTGATATTACAATATTCATTTATGTATAAGATTATATAATTTTTAAAATGGACAATTATTTAAGAATCGGATAACATTGGGTAAGAAATTAAATGAACGACTAGGAAATTAGCTTATGAATTATATGTGGGATCCTGTGGTAATTAAAATAGGAGGTAATAAAATTAATGTATAATAAGACACATTTGATCTAAACTTGAAATATGGGTGAAAGGTCAGATTTAACTACAACTTACCACCTCATGCTTGCTACCAAGCCTAAGCAAGCACCTCAAGTGCCACCTCAAACTTTCCTTCACTCTTAGCCATTTACCCACGACCTCCAACCATTTTTCAGTCATTTTCAGGGTCAAAACTCATGTCAAAATCTCTCTAATCTGGTTCTAAGTGATTCCAAGTGATAAAAAAGGGCAAATGAAGCAAAATGAAGTAGTAATCATGAGTAGAAGCTGAAACTGGCATAAGTGAGGTTCATCTACTATTTTTTACATCAATTTTTATATTATTTGAGGATTTTCTATTTTCTTAAGATTCTTATCCTATTCATGATGAAGTTAGAGGTTATTTATAGGGTTATTAAGCATAAAAAAATGATTTGTGGTTGCAAACACATAGTAGAACAACTAAGGGGCATAATCTGTGTATATGTTGATTTCTAGTTTATTGAGCTTGAAATCTGCAAGAAACCTTGGGTAAATTCTATATTAATTATCATGAACGTGTTTATATAGGAGTTAAAATTATGTATTTAGTTTTGGATGGCTTGGGAATTAAAATATGGCATGACAATTAAAGAGATGCTTAGAATTGTCTCCATCGAATTTCAGATTCGGTCCTATGTGAAGGGGACTGGTTTTATATATATTATCTAAGTGTGGTGAAAATTTGGGAGTGGTTGAATATACTTAAGGGTGTCAAAACCATTAATGTCATGAAGTGTGCAAAACTGTCATGGTAGGAAAAATATGTTTCAATAAGGTGTGAAGGGAGCTGAACTTGGGATGCTATATCCATGATTTTTAGCCATTATATGACATGGTTACATTTTTTTTTATGTTAGCTAAGTATGATAAAAATTTGGAAGTGAATGAATATGTCTAAGAGTATCAAAATCATTATGCAAATTAATGTGGCATTTAGAAAATGTGAAGTTGTGAATCTATCCCATTTGGTTCATTAACATTTTCCAACATAGATGTGGTTAATTTGATCCCTAAATTTTAGGGGGATGTTATAAGTGAGGTTAGTATACATTTAAGATGTGGAACAAAGGTGCGTAGAAGGTTGTATTTGGTTATAATTTCTAAGTGGTAAGGTTGTTTAATCAAATTGAGATTCAAAATATTTATACTACATT
The DNA here is from genome assembly GCA_019321725.1 of Paulownia fortunei. NCBI lineage: Eukaryota > Viridiplantae > Streptophyta > Magnoliopsida > Lamiales > Paulowniaceae > Paulownia > Paulownia fortunei. The sequence goes on along the minus strand of CM033121.1, from coordinate 11,973,709 downwards.
AGGTATAATGAACTTGTTAATTGAGGATGGTGATTGATATCTTGTATTTTTATAGATTGTTTCACATCTAGGGTGGGGAGTAATACTTAAGAAATCTAGAAGTAACACACAACCGATGAAAGGTAAGTGAAAATCCATTTGCAACTACAATGCATGAGCATAGTATTTCTTGCCTTATCTATATTAAATGTGATCCTTGTGTCTTGATGAGTGTATTATGAGTATTATAAATATCTTATAGTGCATACATTGCTTGGATGATGGGATATGGGATCCGTTGCATCATTGAACATGCCATTCATCAATATTTACACATGCATGTATAACACGTGCTCACAGTTGAGGTTTTACATGCATGACATTATTTTTAGAAAGAAAATATTTTGGTTGGCCACTACTAGTGTACCGAGGCCTGTGTGGCTTATTTATGTGATATTTTAGGGCACCGCGAGTATTACTTCTCGGAGGATCATAGGGTTGGACAAGGGGTATGCCTCTGGTGGTCACGAGAGAGTGAAACACTTGACTGTGCCCTTATTGACGCCACTGGTGGGAAGACTTCTAGAGGATCACAGGGGAAGATAGGGAGTGGACCTCTAGTGATCCCAGGAGATGACTCCCGAACTGTGTCAATCTGTTTATGGCGATGCGATTATTGATATTATTGAGAGCTCTATCTGGTATATAGTAGGCCCAGTGGTGAAAAATAGTTTTGAATAAACTGTTTTGGTCCAGGAGCTTACATTCATGGCATGATTTCATAGAGATGCATCGCATATATATTAGATTATCTCTTCAGCATGCATGATTTTCATTTACTGAGATTTAACTCATGTAGTTCATACATTGTAGGTAAACATGGTGATGCCTGAGACTCTAAGGCTTACTGGGCTGGTTGTTGGAGCTCCTAGTAGCTACAATCACTGTACATGGATGATGACCTGTTGGGTTGTGTTGTGGGCATATTCTAATTTTTACAATCATTATTATTATGTAAATTGTTGTCTATATATAAAGAGTTACAAGATGCAAAATGTCCTTACTTCTTCTGAAAGTATAGGCTATTATTTTGATTTTTGAGTCTATCGTATTATAACTTTGGGATGTCGTGTCCTATATAACTCTTGAAATTTTATAGTAAATAAGTTTGAGAATAGCGTGACTGTGATGGGTGTTATGTTTTTTTATATAAACGGTGATTTTTTTATATACAGGGTTATATGTAAGAAAATACTTTTACTGTTTTTTCAAAGTGCTACAGTTGACAAAATAATCATATATATACACATGTACACATATGTGTTGCCTTGTCAAAATTATTATTATATCAATATCTATATTTAGTGGTGGGGTGTTACAGCGTGCAGACTCCTCAGGTCTTAAGGTCGAATAAGTGTTAGAGTAGTGCCTAACAAGTCAATTACTGGCTAGCTTTTATACTCTTATAAAAATAATCTTATTCATGATGTTTATTAACTTTATCTTTTATTTTCTTGTCAATTAGATAAAGTCCCTAGATCATAGATAGCTATGGGGCATGGTCGTATATATATATATGACGATCATGAAATATGTCTCTATAACTTTGATCTTAAACTTGTTTTGAGTTGGGGGTTCATTGAAATGGGATATCGATAAGCCCGATAGACTCGCATACATGATGTATGCCCGAAAAAAAGATATCTCATTTCATAAACATTAGCATGGTGATGGTAGTGCATGTGTATGGATGCTTGTTAGAGAACAAGTACATGGAATGGCCTATGGGAAATTCTCAATGGGAAACTTAGTTTGTCGAATGAAAATTTTTAAATTACAATAGTGTATTAACTAGTCGTTAGACTTGAGGCACCATGGTGGCCTTGTGCACTATATCATGCACTTTGATATATTTTTCAATTATATGACAATCATAAAGGATTTATGTTGGGTGTATGATCATGTATGGTGGTCAATGAGTGGTCAACAAAGAACCTATCACCTATCTAGTTGAATAGGTGAATCTCATATATTTTTATAGTCCTTGATTTTGACGACCTTGGCGAAGGTTGGATGAATACCAAACGTGGGGTTTTCTAGTGATTTATCAAAGGATCAATGTGACTTGAAATGGGATCATAGTTATTAAGTCATAATAGGATCTTAGCTAATAATCCATGTCGTAAACTTAATCAGGAGATTAGTTGATGGAAGGATCGTATTTGCATGACACTCGTAATAGAAAGGTTCACTTGCTATTCACCTAAGACTAGGTAGTCAACATGCACTACTAGATGCTTCCCTTGATTCGCGAGGTTCTTGGAAATAAGGGAAATAAGGGATTAATTCTAAGCGAATTAAGAGATTAATTCCAAGTGAATTAATTAACTAGATTAAATAATTAAAATATTAACTTATTCATAAGTTGCAAATATTTCAAGCCTACTACTAGATAATCCCCTTAATCTAATATAACCCAAAGTGTTAGATTAAGTTAATTATAATGATTAATTAACTTAAGCTAGAATAATTTTAAGGAGCTAAATTAATTCATCCAAATAAATAATATGATTAATTATTTAGGCCTAATAAGGACTAGGGCTCATGAGAGAGTTAATTAATTGATTGGTTCAATTAATTAACTAGACTTAAATTTAAGGAGTTAAATTAATTTAACTAATTAAAGTAATAAAATTATTTTAATTAGGCCTAATTTGAGTAGGTGGTTTTTTTATGGAACTAAATAAATTGATTAGATCAATTAATGAAATTGAACCTTATTAATTGATGGAGATTAATTAATTAGACTTTAATAATTAATTAAAGCCCAAACCCATAGGGTTAGAGCCCATTAGGAGTTTCAATTACAAGAACTAAAGACTTCTAATAAAAGATGGAAAATTCTTTTTCTTGGAGAGAAAGAAATAAGCAAGAGACAAGGAAGGAGAATGTTTTCTAATTAGATTAGGTAAGGGATGAGGATAAGGAAGAAAAGAGTTGGAGACCTAATGGGATTAGGTCAAGACCACCTTGTGTGTATAAATACACAAGGAGGCGAAAATTACAAGGGAAGTGACTCAAATTTTTAGCCACCCTTCTTCCTTTCCATCTCTTGTGCTTTCTTTTATTTTCTTCTACAAGAAAAAGTTTTTCTATCAAAAAGCTCCATCCTTTTTGATCAAAGTGTAGTTATTCTAATCAATTGTTGATTTAAGGAATATACTTCACCCCAAAATTAGATTAGAA
>CM033121.1:11917178-11970384 GCA_019321725.1 Paulownia fortunei | reverse complement strand
GATAGATTCATGCATTCATTTGCAGACACAGAATATTCATTTTTGTACCATAATGAACAAGCACAGGTTGAGAAATCTATTGCAATTGCAATTAGCCCCGCTTTCTCTTAGAAGATGGTCATATGGACAACATCATGGACTCCATAAGGGCAAAACTTTGCTTTATATAAAGTATTCACGAAAGCATGCATACATTTGTATTTACATGTTTCATATTTATGTTTCTATGATAAGGTTTCTATAAATGTTATTATTGAATCTGTATTTTTTTCATAATGTTCGTAGACTTCGTACGAGGTTTATATATTGTTAATCAATGGAGAATGTGAGAAAGCAGCACGATGTAATAATTCCTTTTGTCAAATAGGCACTGGTCATGAGACAAATTTTGCAGCGTGGTTGTATTGCTTAGCAAGATTGGGTATTGTGACAGAAGAGGATTTTCCAGCCCTGGTGTCGAGAGTATTTGTCAAGTACTTGGATTTGATGAGAAAATTGCAACTTACTTATTGCTTAGAGCCTGCTGGATCCCATGGCGTGTGGGGTCTTGATGATTATCATTTCTTGCCATTCGTATTTGGGTCATCACAGTTGATTGACCACAAGTATATAAAGCCAAAGTCAATTCATAATGAGGATATTTTGGAGAATTTCCCAAATGAGTATTTGTATCTCTCATGCATTGCATTTGTGAAGAAGGTGAAGAAGGGGTTGTTTGCTGAGCATTCACCTTTGTTGGACGACATTAGTGTTGTTCCTACTTGGAATAAGGTGAACAGTGGGCTGCTTAAGATGTATAAAGTAGAAGTTCTGGAGAAGGTTCCTATTATGCAACATTTTCTCTTTGGCTCAATTATCAGATGGTATGCTGCCTTTTCTTATCTCCTCTAATACTCTTTGATAAACTGAAATATAAAATGTGATTGGCAATTAATTTTCGCTTTGTTGAGCTGAAATATTTTGGACTTTCATCTTGAATCAAATGAAATAAGGTATGATGCCAATGTGAAAACCAGATTTTTTGATATAATAGTCACAACCCCATATTCCAAATTATGGAATTAGATGTATGAACCGTTTAGCTCCTATCATATTTTTGGATCCTTATCCTCAGATAGATCCTCAAATTCTATAACATCCCCAAAATAAGTTCTAGTCCATGGGATGACAAGATAATCTTAATGTAGACTTTTTTCTGTTCTTTGTGCTGCTTACCCAAACTGTGCCCTTCATAATTGACAAGTTGATTTTGTGCTTACCCACTGAGCTTGAACAATTTTATTGATGAAGTATCACAATGACTTTATTTTGAAATCAGTCTTTGTCAATTATATCGTAGCATTACTATTTGTTGTCAAGAGAGGCTATGCCGGAAAGTTCCCTTTGTTATTTATCTATGCTCTGTTCCCTATTCGTTTACCTATGTTCATTGAAAGCACTTCTGCAGTTAGTAGGGTCTCTGCTATTAGAAGTATAAAATAGTTCCCTTTTTGTAGAATTCGTAGATGATTCTGATATATCAGCAATTTTAAAAGTTTCAAGACTACTTTCTGGTTCAGTTGGTTGAAATCTACTTTTTGGGTTGTCAAACTGTGGGCAAAATTAGCCAGCTTGCTGCATATGATTGCGCTGATAATTTGAAATGTTAACTGAAATTCTCTTTCAATGTGAGTTTTTTCTTTTAGTGTTTTGTCTTTTATGGGGATCATAGCATTTAAATGTTGTAAATTTTCCAATTCAAGAAAATTTCTTCTTTGATTGATAATGGGAAAATCTTTTTTCCTGATCTGTGTTGGCTTGATATAAATTTTTAACAAGTGGCTGAGACTACCACTGTCCTTTTGCAGATGTTTAATTTTCTCTTTTCTTTCCTGCTCTCTGATTATCTTTCCTTTCTGCAGGGTCTGATGCAGTGATTGGGAGATTGTTTCTTAACAAGAATAAGAAGTTCTAGGAAGATGAAATTACACAGTTTCTGGGGTAAATTGTGGCAATCTATTTTCTATCTGATCCCTGTATCTGATAGTACACTATTTAATGATTCTATTATTTTCCGTTTATTATTTGTGCAGAACATGAGATATGGTGAGAGGTCCTTAGATAGTTAATGCCCTGGAAATAATTTAGTGAATCCAAGTTTTGTGTCCTTGATAGCTTATGTAATTGAGATTATAAGCTTATGAAATGCTCAGAAACTGCTGCTGCTCAAATAATTCATGCATCTGGTTTTGCAAGATCAGAATGTTAGTCTTAAGTGTTAGTGGCTGAAAGTCTCCAGGCAGACTTTTAGAAGTTTGCATTTGATTTGTTTGGTATGGTATGGTCGAAATTGGTCAATCAAATTGGTTCCTTGAAAAAGCAAAGTGAGTTGTTAATCGAACTGAGTGAAATTGCAAAAAAAAGCAAAAAATGTCTCATTTCATTTTTGGATCATTGGCTTCTCATTAGTGTAGTAGCAACTACTTCTTCAGAAGAGGAATCTGTCCTCTGTGCTTTGCCTAAGTAAATATCAAACACTTTCCCTTCATCTCTGCGAACTAATCCTCTACGTCACAGTCACAACCCCTTGGACTTCTGCCAATATCCTTGGTCAGTATCCTCTTTCAACTACCAGTACTCTCTTTCAGTTCCTTTTCCATTATCTTTCTCTGTCCCTTTCTTGCTCTTGCCTCACCCTGAAAATCATCCCATGTCCCCAAAAACCATTCTTGCCCTCATATTGAGCTCAGGGGCTCAGCCACACCTCCAATCCTTGCATATATATGCATCCATGTTTCTTTAGATTTGCCGGTCTTGATGGTGTGGATGGTGGTGTGAATTGCAGTTTTGGGATGGAAAGCTTAGTAGTGGTGATAGTTTCTGATATGTTTGACAGATGTAGGGTTTCTCTTGATGGGGGATTTCACTGTGGCTTTGAATGCTTGGTTGTGATGGTGGACGCCATCCACTATAGCAGCAATAGCAGCAATAGCAGCAGATAGTTTTGGGGTTTCTTGGTTCTGTTGTTTTAATTGGTGTGGAACTGCAAATCTAGCCAACCACGTTTGGTTTTGTATAGAACCAAATGGAGGCAGATTTAATTATCTGCAAAAACTAAATCAAGCTCTTGAGTTTGGTATATGTTGATTTAATTTAGAATTTGTTACCTGTACCTTCAATTATACAAGCCTGCATGCTTGTTTGCACTAACTCTGGCTTTTTGATTGCATTGTTTCTGTTAAGGTTGGATGTTTTAGAACGTACACAGAGAACAGGAATAAAGCAGAGGAGAATAAGTATGAAGAAAAAAAAAATACTCAAAACCAAGATAACACTGTTACAAAAATTTATAAGAATCGACACTTTGTGCAAGCATCAGCAATGGGAATAAAGAGAACTCCACAGAAACCTCTTATTAACCTTGTCAATTATTTGATATGAATAAGATGGAAAATTGTTTGCTTTCTCATTACAATTCAATAAGAATCTACAGAGGGTAGAACCAACAAAAACAAAAAGGATCTCTAATTCACATGACCACAGATACATGGCTCCATCATTTCCAGTTGTTTGCAACAATGTGAGCAAGATCAACCACCCTCTGTGAGTAACCCCATTCATTATCATACCAGGCAATAACCTTAACCATGTCATCTCCCATGACCATAGTCAGAGAGGAATCCACGGTAGACGAGACATCACTGCAGCGGAAGTCCACCGAGACAAGTGGCTCATCGCACACCGACAAGATGCCATTGAGCTCCTTATCAGCAGCCTCCCTGAAAGCAGCATTCACTTCCTCAGCAAATGTCTTCTTCTCGACCTGAACGACAAGGTCCACAACCGAGACGTTGGGTGTGGGAACACGAAGAGCAATGCCGTTAAGCTTGCCTTTCAGCTGGGGAAGGACCAGGGCCACTGCCTTTGCTGCACCAGTTGATGTAGGCACTATGTTGAGGGCTGCAGCTCTTGCACGCCTCAGGTCACGGTGGCTTGCATCGAGAAGTCTCTGGTCTCCAGTGTAGGAGTGTGTGGTGGTCATGGTTCCCTTGATAATGCCTAATGTATATAAAAGATAATTAATGAAGTCTTTGGCATCAACCAACTATCTATGCGACAACAGCTAGATAGCAAGGTCAAATATACATACATATATATATATATATACTCAAATTATTAAGTTCAAGATAATTGCTTGTTTGTGTCTATGCGAGTGAACCTGCCATGTGATTAGCTGAGTTTAGTTAGATCATGTATAGGCAAGAACTTCAGTGGCTTACCGAATTTTTGGTCGAGGACCTTGACGAAAGGTGCAAGGCAGTTGGTGGTGCAAGAAGCATTGCTGATGATGGGCTCGTCGGGATTGTAGTCTTCGGCATTGACACCAACAACATAGGTAGGAATGTCACCCTTTCCAGGGGCTGTGATCAGCACCTTCTTTGCTCCTGCTTGAATGTGTTTCCCTGCACCATCTCTGTCCACAAACACTCCTGTTCCTTCAATCACCAGATCAATCCCCAAGTCCCTGCACCCACCAGTACAAGAACAAAGTTTATGCATTTGTATATGCCTAAAAATGATGTTTTTATGCTATTGACAAGTGATCCACGAATGGATTACTTCCAGGGGAGATTGACAGGATTGCGATCCGAGACGACTTTAATGACTTTGCCATCAACAGAGATGGCATTATCACCAACAGGCTTGACATCAGCCTCAAAGATGCCGAGGGTGGAGTCGTATTTGAGGAGGTGGGAGGCTTGTTTCACACCACCAGAATCGTTAATGGCAATCACATCAAGAGGGGAGTCCTTTCTTCCATGCCAGCACCTCAAGAAGTTCCTACCTATCCTGCCAAATCCATTGATTGCCACCTTTAGCTTTGCCTCTACCACTCCTCTCTTGTTCTTGTCTCCACCAATCTATATGTATAGTCATCAAGAATTAATATTACATGCATCAAAATCAATCAAAATAGTCCAATATCATGATACATAAAACAAAACTTGCTCTTCTGTCCAGCCAATGCTTTGGTATATAGATCAAATCAACTTCGATATGGTGTGTAGTATAGCCATGTCTTACACACTTACTGCATAATTCATCAACTAATACTACTGGAACCTATAGTAAAGTTTGAAAGCACTCACAACAGAGGTCTGGAAGGCAATAACAGACAGGAAATCATCGTTCATCCTCCTGGAAAAAGGAAGAGCCGATGATGAGCTGCGAAGCCCTGCAAACTCAGAGAATCCCTTGCTGCATCCAACCTGCAGTTATGCATGCATGTGTCTTAAGTATATTGCATCATACCTCATGTGACTAGTTGATTGTTTAATTAGAAACAAGAATGTACATAGATAGATATAGTGTGGGGGTTACCTGCATAGATGAAAGAGCAGCAGAAGCCATGTTCTTGAGTTGATGCAACAATGCAGCAGCAGTAGTTATGTAGTAGCTTGTCTGCAGAAGCTGCTGCTTCTGCTTTTGGTTTTGGTTTTGGTTTTACAAATGAGAAATCAGATATGGGGATATTGGTAAGTTTATGGATCTGAGTATTTGGCATATAATTGTGGAGATGGAGAAAGAGAGTGGATCAGGTTTTGATGATAGATTAGCCTCTCACTCATTGTATGGCTGTGGTTCTTCATGTGACACTGTGTGTGTATTCATTTTATTTTTCTTAGGTTATATTCGTCTTTGTTGTTATATATTATTATGATTTGTAATCAATATTCAACATTATGTAGTATAGTTATAGATAACAAATAAATCATAGTTAAACGAAGTATTTAAAGAAAAACGTTGATATTAACGTGTCACGTGTACTAATTCTGGTATAATAATAATTGTGAAACATCAACAATAACACTTGATTTCTATGTCATAATCTTGACTAATTTGTAATGTTATAGAGAATAAGAATATATTAGTATACTTGGTAGTCATCCATCCAAATGTCACATTGTCAATTAGACTCCTCCTATGGCAAACTGTCTCTTGTATGTTTACATTATCTACCACATGAACATATATGTGTCTTCTCAACAATGTCTAATATCTTCCATGGCTGGAGTAGGCTTGTAAAATAAACTAAAGTCTTGGCTCTCAACCTTTGATTAAAATCAACCAAAAATTCAGACCCATAATTTGTGGCTTATAAAAATTCTCCAGCAATGCCTCTAATTGTAAAGACTAAGGGACTGCCTTCATAATGTTCGTCATTATTTTTATGATGGCAATTACCTTTTGTATGCTCATTTATAAATCCGTAAAAAAGAAAAGAAAATGAAAAGCAAGTGCATCAATTAAGCATACCAATATTTGTGTACACTGATTTCAAGGATAATTGGATCCTGGGTTGGCTAAGAAACTAATAAATTGCTGGCTCCTTAACAAAGACATGGCACACAAGTCAGATTTGGCGCAACAACAAAAATGTGACTTGGATATCATTTTATCATTTTTTGACTTACGATTATCAACTACGATTATACTCCTCATTTAAAAAAAATGTTTATTTGAAGTTAAAAAAAGCTATTGTGGCCCACTTAAAGATAAAGTTAACTCCCCACTAACACTATAAATAAGTAAATCAAGTACTCCTGCGTATTATATATTTAATTTGATTGGATATGAAAGTTTAATTAAATTTTGAATACGTTTATAAAATTATTCTTAAAAATAATAATACAAAATTAATGGTGTCACATTACTGCTGCAAGTAAAAGTGTGTTTATTGACAAACAAAATTCATTTAAAGAAATTGAATCTTATTTTTGAGATATTCCAAAAAAAGAAAAAAAAAAAAAAGGTAGATGTCATAAATTTAAAAGAGATGTGTATTACATTTTTTTCTCTCAAAACTATAATTAATTGTTCTGTCACTAGATATATAATTATTGTGATTGATAAATAAGAAAATTAAAGTTAAATTTTACCCCTCAAAATAACCATTGACTGATCATCATTACTAACTCTTGCAACGACCCGACATATTAGCACTTTTGTTTTTTCTAATAATTCTTGCCCTTGACGTTGTCAGATTGGAAACTGATTATCCTAATTTGAGTGCTGATTTTGATTTTTGAACCCCAAAAATGATGGATATATGAAAATGTGTGAATTTGGAAACTAGGGAAGGTCTCAATCTTGCTTGTCAATTACACGTTAAAAACCTCATTATCGCATCAGACACATTTTTTTATAAACATTTTTTTTGCAAGACGATTTCTCGTACAAAGTCCTAATCATTTCTTTGGTGGAGGATATTTATTAATTTTAAACACCTAACAATCACACTTTGCTATAGGAAAGGATATTTTGGGAAAGCAAGCTTGGTCGTCCCCTTTGATGTGTATATATTATGATGATTGTTTTGTTTGGCCTTTTTGGCTCAATTTTTGTCTAAAAATATTAGATAACAATTCAGTAGAGTGACTAAATCTCCCAAGACAATATGCAATGTTTTGAAGCAATAGAAATTTGCCTCTTTCTGTCCAAAAAATTAATTAAGAATTTTATGGTTTTGTCACACCTTCAAATTCCCATATCCTTATAAAATTCATTTTAAAATTTTAAGGAATTCTCTCTTTTTCTTTTTCTTTTTCTTTTTTTTAGAAAAGAGTTCTCCTAATAAATGGATATCACTTCATTCGCAAAATTCTATGCATGTACTGGAGGAATGCTTCTTGTGTCTTTTATATATTTACTAGTAAGAAGCACGGACTTGATTATAACATTTCTTTAGTTCTTTCGCGGGGTCGGGCATCAAGAAGCGAAATTGATAACTTTCCGATGGCCTAGCTTCCCATTTCCGCATTTCTCCTTAGTATAACTTCGCCCTGTTGCGCTTTTGGCAGCTTGATGTGAGATATCGTTACTGGGCTTCGGCCCATAGTAACTTGGTTGCATGTCAGAGCTTATGTGCATTTAGCTGATTCTCGACTCCGTAGCCTGGGTTCATGACTACTATATTATCTTATCCTCATAAAGAGAAGCTATAAAGCAGTAACTCATAACTACAAGAACTCAAGGAGCTACTATAGATACAGGATATGATCGGTACCGTCCTTACTTTATTCCTTTATGAACTCAGGAATGGTCGGACGGGGAACTCTCTGTATATCAATATTGAGTCCCAAAATGGGATGACCAATCGATAGATAGGTGGAAAGATCTTTTCTATCTATGGTAGCGCCCATTTGAGGATCGTAATTCACGTAAGTTTACTAAAATAATTATATTATTTAGTAACTAATATATTAGAAGGTATTTTTATAAATAAAGAAATATTAATTACATACTTAATTAATTAAAATAAAAACATTTCAAGGTATTTTTAAATATTTTATTTTCAATAAGTATAAATCGATATGAATGATGAAGAAAGAACTAAATTCAATAATAATTTAAAAAATAAGTAATAGATATATGATCACATTAATCATCATTTTGTTTGATTTTGATGGCTGGATAAGTCTTCTTCTACTTGATTTTTTGAATTTTCTTTGAGATTCATTATACATGATCAAATCGAGTAATTTCACATGCTAAAATTTGATAAATACCTTTTTTTCAACTATTTGTAATAATATTCAATGTTTTTAGTTAATATAATATTCATAGTTAATCAAGAGAAATTACTAAAGAATAAATCAAAAAGTGTCACATTTAATAAAAAAATTTTCAAGTAAACTAAATTATTTTTTTGCCAAAATCAAGTATAATATCATGATATTATTCATAATTACTAATTAATTTGAAATATATATAAAGGCTAATCTTATTCATCTGCTTACTTACTCCTCTTGTTTACTTTATTTTCTCTCTCCAATTCCTTCTAATTAAGATATATAACCAAAAACAAAAATTACAATATAGAATATCTATAAAAAAACCTTTCCATATATATATATATATATTCATTCCATTAGCAACTATATAAATATTTTTATCATAAAATTTAAAATTAGGGTTATTTGAATTCACCTCGGGATTAAATTAACAAAAAGGTTTAAGATTCACCCAAGTAAAATCAAATCGATATGCATTAAATAAAGTTCTTCTAATATTTTTTTTTTCTTTTTTCTTTTTACAGTGGCTTATAGATATTTTTTTATTCTATCTAATTTTAATTCTTATTTCAATCTTTCATATTATATTTTTATTTTGTTAAGTTAAATTATTTTACTACCTAAATTTTGTCATAAATATCATACTGATGCCTAGAATTTTATAATTTTTGAGGGTATAATTTTTAGAGGGCCCTAACTTTTACCATAAATGTTAATACATACTAAATAAAATCCTTTTAATTTTTCTTCCTATATTTTTTACAATGACATGTATACCCTTTTTAATTCTATTTACTTTTAATAATTCTTTATTTTTTTTATTTTGTCATTTAACTAAATTAAATTCTATCTATTATTCAAGTTGACTTAAGATTCTATTTGTTTTGTATATTGTTAGAGAAACTATATCGGAATACAAGATTGAAAATTTTATAATATAATTTTGAAACTAAAATTTATTAGATGCAATATTAAAAATATGATTTGTGAAAATCATAATAAATCCTTATTTAAAGTTTAAATATGTTTTCTTCTTAATTTTTTTGAACTTTTCATCTCATTGTTTAGACCTAATTAAAATAAATAATGAGAATAAAACACAACAAAAATAAAGCAAATATTTCTCTTATTCTATTTACTCTCTTTTTCCTTAAATCTCAATATTTTAAAATTAAATATAAAATCTCTTCTAAGGCTTATTAACAATTACGTGAATATTATAGCATAACACTTGAATTCAAGGTTATTTGAATCCATCTCGCCTAAGGTTTGCAATTCATCTCTATTCCTATTATGTCAAATTTTTCAAAAAACAAAATTATATTTAGAAACAAAAAACATAACCTAACATTTATGAAAACAATCCACCATTTTAATTAAAAGATATGTTTTAAATAAAAGTATAAAAAAATGATAAGCCAAAATTTCAATTTTGAAACTCTCTTTGATTCTATACCAAATATCTTAATTTAGTGAGTAATAAAATCCTATATAGTTTTAAAAAAGAAATAGAAGATCAAACTTTTAATTTAGAGGCAACAATCAATAATTATAAATAATATTGATTAGTTTAAGTTTAAGAATAATTTTGCAAAAATTAAAGTTCTTTAAATGAATATTTTAAAACAAAAAATAAATTAAATTAAATCTATCTTCTTCAATAACTAAAGTGACTATGTTAATTCAGATATGAGAAAATAAGGAACACTAATGAAAAATTAAAATTTTCAAAATGCATAAATTATTAGAAATAATTAAAAAATCAAGATTAAAGTTCAATTATATTTACTAAAGGAAAGAGTATAAATTAACTTTTTTAAGAAAAATATATTATTTTAAAAACACTAAGTGACATCTTTTAAAATGGATAATTATGGGAAAAAATGTTAAACCAAAATTTAAACCACGATGTTTAATAATATTTGAAATACGTATTACTATTAGTCTATGACAATAAATGTATTTGAAAATAACTCTTACATTTTTTTTCAAAAAATATACGATATATTATACTATTAAAGAGGACATTCGCAATTAAACATGAGTCTTCCATTTTATGATAAAATTACACGATTGTAAATTCATGAACCAAGTATAATTATAAAAATTATAATTATTTTTTAAATATAAAATTAATTTATACTACTTATGTCGTTCAAGAGACTAAAAAATTTAAAATTTGATCACACTAATTTCTTGTTTTATAAAATTATTTAATTATAAAATATAACTACCAATTAATTTCTTAAAAGTTATGAATTTTTTTCAAAAATAAAGGGATATGGTACTTCAATCTCTAAATAAATTTCTCTAAAAAAAATTGATTGAATAAGGGAATGTGGTTCTCAAAGATTCAAATCTTAAGGTACAATTAACCGAATAAACTTATTAATTTCTTACGTTAATCTTACATGAATGTTATATAGGTACCTAAATTAACATATAGTAACATACATACATGTTAGACTTTACATTGTTATATAGTGACTTTCTCTTATTCTATCTACTCACTTTATTTTTATTTTTTGAAATCTCATTATTTAAAAATTAAATTTAACATCTCTTCTAAGGTTTTATTAATGATCATGTGAATATTATTATTATAACACTTGAATTTAAGGTTATTTGAATCCACATTTCCTCAAGTTTATAATTTTAGTAAAATATTTCTCTAGCCCTATTATATAAAAAATTCCAAAGAATATTATATTTTAAAACCGAAATAAACCTAACTTAACATATATGATAATAATCCATCATTTTAACTAAAAGTAGAGTTTTTATAAAATGTACAAAAAAAAAGTAATAAGCTAAAATTCAAATTTTGAAACACTCTTCAATTGAACACAAATACATTAATTTAATAAATATATATTTTTTAAAAGAAATAGGAGAATAAAATTTTAATTTTGAGGCAATTATCAAATAATTTTAATTTTTGAAAGTCTCTCTGATTGTATACCAAATACCTTAATTTAGTTAAAACAAAATCATATGTAGTTTTAAAAAAGAAATAGGAGACCAAAATCTGTTTTGTAGGCAATAGTCGATAATTATAAATATACTGATTAACTTTTATGTTTAAGAATAACTTTGTAAAATTTAAATTTTTTTAATGAAAATTTTAAATACAAAAATAACTTAAGTCAAATTCTATCTTCTTGAATAAATAAAGAGAATATTCTAATTCAAATATGAGAAAACAATAAATGTTGATGAGAGAAATATAGTTTTTGAAATGCATAAATTGTTAAAATAAATTAAAAGATCAAAATTAAAGTTCAAGTATATTTTTTAAAGGAAAGAATATAAATTTGTATATATAATTATAAAAACATTAAGTGAGGGTCATATTTTTAAATGCATAATTGTGAAAAAAAATGTTAGACAGAAATCTAAATTATGAGGTTTAATATTATAAATATCTTTAAAAAAATGCATATGAAAATAACTTCTTTTGATTTTATTTTTTTTTGAAATGTACGATGTATAATAGTATTAAGATGGAATTGGCAGTTGAACTTGAGTCTTTTATTTTATTATAAAATTTACACAATTATAAATTTATGAACCATGTATAATTCTAAAACTTCTAATTATTCTTTATATATAAAAATTAATCTATACTCTTTATGTCATTAAAGAGACTATAAAATTTAAAATTTGATCTTATTTATTTGTTTTTTATAAACAATTTACTATAAAATATAACTATTAATTAATTTTCTAAAAGTTACGCCTTTTTTTCAAAAATATTACCTTTAACTTTAAATAATTTTTTCTTTGATTTTTTTATCAAACAAGGAGGTGGTTGCCAAATATTCAAATCCCAAGGTAAAAATAACCCCTCAAACTGACTTTGCGTGATTTAACACAGTAACTTTAAGGTTAAATTTTTTAAATAAATTTTACCGTGAATGTCATATTGGAAATTAATATATAGTTTAAAAAATACATATCTTTTGTCGTAAATATCAAATTGTTACATATTAAATAAATTTCTTTTTGTTTTTCTTTTTTCAATGGCATTTATACATTTTCAGACTTTATTTAGTTTCAATTCTTATTTCAATTTTCATATTATATTTCATTTTTTTAAATTAAATTTTGTTGTTGCCTTAATTTTTTCATAAATATCATATTTGTACCTAAATTTTTATAATTTTTAAGGGTGTAAGGGACTCCCGAGTTTTACCATAAATGTCAAATTGATACTTATTGAATAAAACTATTTTAATTATTCTTCTGCACTTATTACAATGACATTCATATCATTTTAAATTTAATTTACTTTTTTTTATGTTATAGTTCATTTAGTTAAATCAATTTTTTATCTATTGATAACATAGGTTTAAAATTCTCCAATAATATTTCTCGGTATAAATAAAAAATAAAAATATTTGTGATTGAACAGAAGATATTGAGATTATAATATGCTTTATTAAAAAAAAATATTAAGTTTGAGACTAAAATTTATGAGGTGTGATATAAATAAGATTTATAAAAGTCATATTAACTTTTTTATTTTGATTTTTAAAATTAATATTTTTTGCTGCAACAAATTTGTTATTTCTTTCTTCTTTTTCTTTTTTCTTTTTCAAAATTTTTGGACTTTTCATCCTATTGATAGGCCTAATTAATATAGAATACTCCAAAAAAAAAAAAAAAAAAGAAAAAAGTAGATATTTCTTTTGTCCTCTCTACTTTTTTTTCCTTAAAATTTCACATTAAAAATTAATTTTGAAGTCCCACCTCATTATTTAAAAAAATATAGCTCTCATATAGGTCTATTTTAATTTTAATTTTTTTATTTGAATATAAGCATTTATATTTTTTCAATATGTTTGTTATTATTCAATCTTAATTTTATATTTGTATAATTATTGAACTTATTTATTCAAAATAATATAAATTGAAAAAATAATTAATTGATGATTGAATCTTCATTAGGATGTAAAAGGTTAAAGGACATATCCATCGATCATTACAAAAAAAAAAATAGATAAAAATTAATGGAAAAACTTAGATACCAAAATATTTTTTTCTCTTTTTAATAGTATTTTATATTTTGCTTATCTTAAAACGAATTGCTTTTTATTTTGCACCTAAGCTCCTAGAATTTTTTTTTTTTTTATGTAATTCATTTCTATTTTTTTTTCTAGAATTATAGTAGTAACATATTAATTATTGAGAAAATATCCTAAATTATTATACAATTGTGCACAATTTTTAAATGACTATATTTTTTCATACTTATTTATCTATATATGCTCATAAGATATGGTTGGAAAGCTTTCAAAATCTAATTTAATATGATACTGATTTTATTTGAAAATTCAAAGTATTCAAAGAGTATTGATAGGAAAAAGATGGACTTCTAGTTTTCGAAAAAGAATTTGGGATATTAAAGGACACTTGAATTTATATTCAAATTATATTATTAAGAATAATTAAAATTTAATTATACCCTTTTTTTTTACTATTTAATACTTATTCATTAGGGTTATATTGTATTTTAAAATTTTCAAGAAATCTTTTGAGTTATGTCATGCGCAAAAGGGGAGGGGGGGGGGGGGGGCGCTACACAAAGTACACTTTTTTATACAATGGAGATAAACATAAAGAGCAATGTTACATAGAATTTTCCCTTTATATCTCACATTTGAAGTAATTTCATGCTTCTAACAACATATATTTCACTATTGTACATCACAATCAATTTGTCTCAAACTAATGCATAGCAAGAATCCAGAAACTCTTCAATCAATCCCTTCAATGGACCTCTAAGAACACTTATAAAACAAGGGTTATAGGCGTTGGGGTTTGCCTAACAAAATTTCTCTAATATTTAAGTTAATGAGATGTAATGAAGGTAAATGGTAGCTAATAGAATGTCACAAAGGGGTAAAGTCATGAACGTACTTTTACCTTCAAAGGTATATGTATAGATATAAAAGTGATTGAATTCTTTTAGGATTAGGTTTTCTTAAAGATAGATATCAATTTATGATATTACGTATTAGTTAAGCGTTGATATAGGGTATACAATTAGAATCTAAAGTCCAATTAAGGTAGAATCTCTTTCCCTATCAAATCTCTGAAAATATTTAGGGTTTTCTCTTAATGCACGTTGAGCATAGGTGCATTCAAATAAGACAAATCTATCCTGGTCAGCTCTAACAGGACCAATGTAAGGTGACCCTTTTCATAATAAGTATCTTAACCCAAACTTCATGTCAGCCTAAACAGCTCAATCAACCTTTGAGACACATAACCCTGAAGCTAGTCTACCCAGGTGAACTCTACCTAAATTCTCATCTGATTTGACCTATTCAGGTCAATTCTTTTAAAGCGTACTAAGCCCAATCAATAGGCTTTCTTCTCATACACATATACCAAACCCAAATACTTAGAATATGGCCTAAACACTTAAGTCCAATGATCAGGTTTGATTTAGGTCATATCATCTAGTCCATTTACTCTAACTGAACAAAAAAATTAAGTCATAGCATAAGAGTTCAGCTCATTCGAGCCTTTAAAACATATTCAAACTTCCTCCCTAGCTCTAGAATCTGATTAGGGTTTTTCAAAGCTCATGCCTTCAAACTATAAAAGTACGCCTCATCATTTCAAATAAATGATGGTGCCTTCTCAAATTTTGTGCTCATCATTGATTACCATTCAATGGCTATCATGCTAGCTATTGTGGAAGATCTATCCGCCCATGTGTCCCTTGATTCGATCTGATCAACGGACCTCTTTTAAGTAGCAGTTTTCAAACCGCTCCATCTTAGCCCTCTCTACCTTTATAAAAAGTGGTCATCATCTTTATCCATCCATTTCACTCTTCTCTTCACCCAGAGTCCTAATATTTCTTTCTTTACTAGTTCTAGCGAAGTTCTGATATATTCTCTATTGACAACCAAAGCAAATTCAGGCTATCCTCATTTATTAGGTATTTTCCTTACCCTCTTTGAATCAGCTTCTTCATAAGCAAGTACATTATTCCATTAGGAACCTTTTTTGAGATGTCCAGTTCCAAGAGATCTAACTCTTCTTCTAGTATCCATGGTTCTTCATAATAGCCTAAAGGACCTTTGCCCTAGTTCCCTTAGCCCAAGAAGAAGTTGCTCTTTTTTTCTAGGCGGGAGACATGGAGAACATTCTTTTTATCCTTTCTCGGTATAATGTAGATAAACATCATGAAAATATGGGTATTCCTAATGAATACCACATTATTATCCCTTTAGATTCAGATAAACCCCATAGATCGCTGCCAAGATACCTCTATTTTTTTTGCCCAATTAGAGAGAGGTCTACACTTTCCAATACTTGAGCTCTATTCTGATATAGCTCAGATATTTTAAATTCCTCTGAACCAGCTCGCTCTCAATTCCTTCCGTCTAATGGTAAGGTTTGCTCCAACTCTTTAATATATAGGTGAACATATGGTGAAGAGCTGCCAGGTAATTCCATACTTATTTTCACCCTAAGACCATCTCAACGCCTATTTTATTTTACTTCAAGAGGGGAGGCTCACTTCCTTTGCCAATACCCCAAGGGTTAGAAAAAAATTACATTTTCATCTCCTCGTGTCTATTGGAATTTTCCTTTGACCTAGAGGCCAGTCTACCAACCTATAACAAATATCCTTTGCACAGGCGACCAACACCTCATATTCACCTTCTTGCTCACCTTAACAAAACAAATATAATGTAAATCTTCTAGCTACAGACTCCACCCTTCTGTATCATTTCAAATTAAGCCCCAAGGAAACAAACCTCCTGGGGCCTCTAGGTATATGCAACATCACTTCTTTGTGACTTTTATTAACTTGATTAAAATTCTAACATGGTCTCTTTCTTTGTTTCAGATGAGATGTTCAAAAAATATCTCCTAGGTCTCAACATTAGGTCCCAACAGATAATTCGAGCTCTTTGTGCAGAGCTACACCTCCTAACTAACAAGAGTCCTGCTCCAGTCAGCCTTTTCCCTAATCAAGCAGAGAACACTACTAGAGGACCTACTCCTCATCTTCTGCCAAACAATCTAAAGCTATAGATTGGCCATCCAGAAGTCATGCTCCTAGTAGCACTCTCACTGCTCCATACAGCTCTCCAGCACCTCTTCTCCATTAGGGGTGGATAAACTTTTTTCTAGACTGGCTACAAGGCCTAGGATCTGATACGAACTACCAGGAGGTGGCCGACATGAGTGACGATCATGTTTTTTCCCTTTTCTCCACCTACCAGTCTAAGGTACATTCTTTTTAACAACTCTATTTATTCCTCATATGCTAATTTGTTGACATAGATTTTTTTATCCAAGCTAATATCTTGTTGGAGGAATATTGTTCGCTCCCCCTATTGAAGTGCTTCAACGCTAGCTAGCTCAGAAAGATGAAGAGCTACCCTGAAAGTTAAGGAGCTGGCAAATAAATAGAAGAAAATCTCCATTCTCCATTCTTAGGAACATGAGGCAACACAGGAGATTGCCAAACTCAAGATTGAGGCTTAGGATCTGGGCCGAAGATGTGCCTCCTTGGAAGATGGGAATAAATATCTAGAGAACGATGTAAAAAAGATTGATTCTCAACTTTGGAAAGCTCACACCCACCATGAAGAGGAGTTCGCCCAGAGCCATTTCTGAAGGGCGAAAAGATACTTTAGATCATTTTTCCAAAAATCCCAAAGGCCAAGAATTCTGTTAAACCTACTGGGAATAGAGCCAGAAGGTGTGGTTGAAGTCTTCAGAGTTTTAACAACTCCTTGCACAACTAGCCCTTTATTACTACATTCATGGGTTTGACACTTGTGTCAAACAAGTTACAACTCAGGGCTTTGAGGTGCCCTGGAGCGGGTTATTGGGCTGGGGACATCCCTAGCCAACAATTTTCAAAGATCTAGAGGCTTCTGATCCAGCCCCTTTAGCAATCTAGGTACCAGTTCCTGAGGTGCCCAATGATATTAAGATGATCTCTTGGGGGCTTTCCCTAGATGCCAGTTCTGGAGATGAGCATACAACTCCTGCTGCTAATCCCCTTGTTCCCAAAGTGATTAAGTCCTATCTAACCTCTTGAAGTCCCTGCGCACCTCTCCCAAAGATACCAGCTCCAATCGTGCATGTGGCAGATGGGACAGGCAAAATCCATGGAGAGTTGGCTGAAGAAATTGTAGAGGAGCCCATCAATGTTATTGATTGAGCTATTACCCCTTATGGATTTTTCCAACTTTCTACTTTTGTTTTGCTTCATTTCAAGTAGTATTTTTTTTTGTAAGCCTTGTAATAATCAATGAAATTAATTCCACAAACTTTGTTGTTTCTTTTCGTATTACTTTGCAATATTTTAATACTTGCAATTTTCATTCTTGCAAACGGTTCAGACATAAACTTACTCCCCTTGGATCTGGGACTTGTCAAGTAATTAAGATTAGGTTCTAGATCTTCTGTATTAATTTAGAACATCAGTTCTAAGTTAAGCAAATTGTGCATATTATTTCTAAGTTAGGTTAAGCTAACTGAAGGTCAGTTCCTTAAGCTTCCATCCCATTTAAGGTATCTGTTTTAATCAACTAGCTTGATCATGTTCAGTCCTCTTGGGCATTTATCTTTCTTACTCAAAAAGGTCGAGTTCCTAAAATCTTTCAATGGTGGGCATCTGCCCTTAAAGGTGGGATCCCCAATTCTTCAAAATGTTTTTAATGCATATGCCTTTTTTCAATCAAAGAGGTCGGATTTTCAATCTCTTTTGGTGTAATAGGAGTCTACTCTTAAAGGTTGAATTCCCCATTCTTCAATTTTTTCTAAGGTATTCACCTTTTCTATTCAAAAGAGGTCAAATTTCCAAGCTCTTTTGGTGTAGTGGATGTCTGCACTTGAAGGTTGGATTTCCAATCCTTCAATTTTTTCAAAGGCATTCGACTTTTTCATTTCAAAAGGTTAGATTCCCGAGCTCTTTTAGTGTAGTGGTTGTCTGCCATTGAAGGTTGAATTCCTAATCCTTTAATCCTATTTCTTTCCAATAGGTCAGATTTTTTAGCTCTTTTAGTGTAGGAGGCATCTGCCCTTGAAGGTCGGATTTCCAATCTTTCAATTTTTTCCAAGGTATTCGCCTTTTTCATTCCAAGAGGTCGGATTCCCGAACTCTTCCCGCATATACTATTTCAATGCAATTTCTAGGTCAGGTCTAAAATGTTGCCCCACTTTATTCATAAATTATAAAGAGAATTAAATTTTTTGCATAGTACACATAATCATAAGTATTGAAATCTTTAACAACCTTGAGCTAAACAAGGGATATTTATTCATCTAAACATAGAAAAAAAAATTTCAAATTAGAAATATTCCAAGGTCGAGGTAGCTTCCGCACTCCGAGCTCTTCTAACTCTTAAGCTCCTTCTGCCAAGACCTTCACAACCTTATAAGGTCCTTCCCAATTTGGTTCCAATTTTTCAGTAGACTTCAAGGCCCATCACAAGACTAGATCGCCCACTTGAAATCTCCTTTCTTTGACCCTTCGATTGTACCCTGCCTGTACTTTCCTCCTATACTTTTCTATTCTCAAGTAGGCTAGATTGCACCTCTCCTCAATCAAGTCTAGAATAAGAGTTTCTTCATAGTTCCTCTAGCTCGGTCTAACCTGGCTTTTATGTCTTGCACAATTATTCAGTTTATAACTTCAACTTGTCCATTGAATTGGGGATGAGGTACCTTGCCTTATCTTCATCTCTATACACTACGTTTGAATCTTGGCTCCCTAAAACTATTTGTCATTGTTTGAAAGTAAGTCCCGAGGAGTTCTATACCTGCAGATAATATTTTTCCATGGGACTTCATAATCTCATTATCAGTAATTTTAACTAGTAGCTCAGCCTCTACCTACTTGTTGTCTTTTGAGGATCTCGTTCTCCTCCCCCACAGTGGGGGCATCCTCCCTCAAGAACCTTGTTGGGTTCAGGGTTGTCAGGTAGAACAACATTTTCTATTGCCACCTTTTGAAGTCAGTTCCGGTGAACTTCTCCAGTTTCTCTCCATGAGTTGGAGTTAGTAAAGCAGGTGTTGTTGACGTTGTAGCTATTTTGAACTACACAATAATTTCATCTTAAATTGTTGGTAACTTTGGTAGGTGTAATATCGAAATGGATGAAAATATCTAGGTAGAATAACAACTTAAAATCGAGGCAAGAGTTAGACTCTTTTTTTTTAAGACAAAATTGCCCCGCACTTGGTGCTTACGAAATATGGCAATTGCCTCCCAAGATACAATAATTTTATATCTTGTAATAGTTACACTACAAATCACAAGAACGTTGAAGTATAAAAGTATTTAGAACTCTTTTTTGAACTTGAGAGAAAAATAAGAAGAGAATGAATGAGATGAAAAACGTCATTTTTTTCCTCATAAACTAAGTTATACAATCTTAGTTCTAAATAAACTGATACAAGTAGTTTGGGGTTCTTTAATTCAAGGTGATCAAATTAATAAGTTGCATAGCTTTATGCTCCATTGTATTCAAAACACCCAAAACTTAATACACTTTTATATTGCCAAAAGTTCATTTTTCTCGGTTGCCTGGTTTTTTAGTAATGATTTTGCTCATCTTTCGATATGCCATTAGTCGGGCCATTGCTAGTAATGAATACATAAAAAATATATTTTCTTTTTTTTACTGGTGGTATTAGCATACTTACCCGCTTCATAAAACTATAGAGGCTAAGAGACATAATATGATATTATCGATATGTCAACAAGATAAAAATATATACAGTGATATGGTCTAAATTTGGTCTAGTTAGTGTTTGGCTTGGTTGACCTAGGCCCAAGGAATGATGAATGGAGTTCATGGGTTCTTTTCAGGTTTGGACCCATCTTGTTGTTGTTTTTATAGCTTAGAATAATTCAGATTTGACGAGATGGGTTATTGCATTTGATTTGTTATTTGGGCTTACGCCCAAGGTCATGATGGATTATCTAGTTTGCATTCCACTAAGATACAAGTCTTTGGATGAAGTGTTTGGTCAGTCAACCTGAGCTGTAAGCCTTTTTAATAACCCAGATGGGTTACCTTAAATTTGAAAATATTCAAGTTTTTAAGTTCCACTTGGTTCAATAGAAACAGAGTCTTACTTACTTAACAAGTCCCAAATAAGGTAAAGGGATCCTATCTTATTTGGGAGAGAGATTTAAGGATCATTGCCTCTTTCATTTTTAATCTAAAAAAGGTAATTGAATCCTTATTAATATCAATTTCCTTCTTACATTCATGCCTATATAAACCTATGAAAAATGTAAAGTATGTTCTTTACATTACAATTACATATTGTTGGTACAACAAAAGTAATTAGAAATTTGAGATTTGATTTATTAGGAATATCCGGTGCTACTACTTTAATGTTGCAAACCCAAATACATGTTGTGTCAAGTAATAAATTTCTCGGGACTTCGAGGTCGATCCACAGGGAAGTTGTTTGAAGTTTTCAGGATTATATTTCTTAAAAGATGGGCTTTATGTGGTTTATAATATAAATAAAAATTTATGTTATAACTAAGAAATCAAAGTAATAAAAGTACTAAAAATTAGGGATCCACTATTGAGTTTTGGATAGAGAAACGAGTATTTATTATTTTTTTACCACTTTTAAATGCCACTATTGGAATCTATATACAATGAAGGTTCCAATGAAAAGATGTTATCAAATAGCTCATACATTAAAATAATCATGATATTGTCTTACTATTTGCAAATTATCTCTTAACACCAATACTTATTTATGGGATCAAGTATTTATGCACACCTTTGTCTACAACAAATCAATATTTCACATTAGCATTAGGTGGAGTAGAACCGTATAATAAGCTAAATGAACCCAAGTATTTGTTGTGTCATTGATGATACATAAATCAAGAATCACCACAAAACAATGAGGGTTTTAATGCACAACATTTATTTATGAGATTAAGTATTTATGCTCACATTTGTCTACAACAAATAGCAGTCGATGGAGTAGAACCATATAATAAGTTAAATGAACCCAAGTATTTGTTGTGTTATTGATGATACATAAATCAAGAATCACCACAAAACAATGAGGGTTTTAATGCCCAACACTTATTTATGAGATTAAGTATTTATGCTCACATTTGTCTACAACAAATAGCAGTCGATGGAGTAGAACTATATAATAAGTTAAATGAACCCAAGTATTTGTTGTGTCATTGATGATACATAAATCAAGAATCATCACAAAACAATGAGGGTTTTAATGCCCAACACTTATTTATGAGATTAAGTATTTATGCTCACATTTGTCTACAACAAATAGCAGTTGATGGAGTAGAACCATATAATAAGTTAAATGAACCCAAGTATTTATTGTACCATTGGTGATACATAAATCAAGAATCACCATAAAACAAGGATGGTTTTAATGCCCAACACTTATTTATGGAATTAAGTATTTATGCACACCTTTGTCTATAAAAAATTAAGGTTTTACATTGGCAGTCGATGGAGTAGAACCATATTAGCTAAATGAATCCAAGTATTTATTGTACCATTAGTGATACATAAATCAAGAATTATTACAAAACAAGTAGGGTTTCAATAAAAAATTAAAACAATAATACAACACACCTGAACATTATGCACCTTGATAACCGTTCCTCTTCCTCCATTAAGAGGTTCACCATTTCTTCTTAGCTAAATAAAATTTAGAAGGACATAATGAAAGTAGAAAAAACTAAATATAGAAGAAAAACTAGAGAATACATTTCTATTACTATTAGAAAACTTACATTACAACTAGAAAACTTAGCCTAAAGAAAGACAATAATAAAGCTTTCTTTCTCTCTGTAAGGGTTTTTTTTTGTGTCTTGAATACCATTAAAGAGCCCCTATTTATAGTAGAAGAGTGCCTAAATTGGCATATCCAAATTCACTCAAAATGCACTCCAAATTAACTTTAAATGTGTTCTAAATTCATATATCCTTTTTAGATCCGAATTTTATCACACATTTTTCTCCATGCAATCTATTGATTTTAGAAAATTGAACAACATAAAAGTTGTAGATTTATCTATTAACTTTATTTTTCAACTTGAATCAACTAATTCCAACACTAAGGAGATATGTTTGCTTGATTTAAGGAGATGTGTCAGCATAGATAGATCCCTTCCAATACATACATTTAGATGAATTGTCTGCTTTAATCAAAGCTAAATTGGGTTGAGCTTCCAATAGATTGTAGTTCTATCTCTTCATTTTCAAATAAAGTAAGATTCAGGTCCATTGGATTTTTGAACATAGAGTTATGCCCAAAATATGAAAACTGCACAAGTTTGGAAATATGTTTATTTTGAATTTAATGCAATCCCAACAATCACTTGCAAAGTACATATATTTTAATCTATACATGATGGACTTAGGCAAAAATGACTATTTTTTTCTAATTGTGATGCTTCTTTGATCCAAATTAAATATTATCTCCCAACTTACTCACGAAACATGTTGTCTTCTTTGGTTTCATTTTGGTTATTTTTTATCTCTTTTTATTTATTGATTCCCTAACACAAATTATTAATGAAACTATAATATTAACAAGAATAAAATAAAGAAAATATAAAGGATTTGATACAAAAATATATCAAAATATGCACTTATCAAAATTCTCCACCCTTAAACCTTGCTCGTCCTCGAGCAAGCCTAAAACAAATCTAAATTAATCCACTTTCGTAGAAAATCACGATTGCATTTAGCATATGCAATAAGCTTTTAAACCCCTAGGTGACCCATAGAGGACGGGTTATAGTCTCATGAGAGTTTTCAGAGGTGATGCTCACAAACAACTATGATAACTAACTTTCAATTATTATTCTCACGAAGCAATAAAGTAATATGGAAATGAAATCAAACAAGTGTTGAATCTAACCCTTAATTATTCAAAAGTCAATACATTTCTACAATAAGCATACTAAATTGTGTGTGAATAGTTAATATCAACAGTGGTGAAACTATGCATGCTTCAAATAAGTGAATTCTCATAAAACCTCGCAAAAACCATCACACAATTTCTAATGGAAGAGTTAAACATCATAGGCTCTTTTTTTGGTACATCTCCACTACACCGAAGGCACTACTTGAAATAAAAAAAAAAATTCAACAAAGGTTGTAATGGGGCCAAATGGTAGTGATGTAGCTAAGAAATAAAAGGATAGGATGCAACAAATGTTCTAAAAACTTCATAAAGATTCTAAAAACTTCAATAGATTAAAGACATAGAGTTTATCAATGAAAAATTCTCATACTCGACGAATTTCAACACCGGAGCCTATTGTTATTGAATTAGACCACTCTTCATCATTCTTATTGATTTTGAAACATCCCATTTTTAGTTGCAATTCATAGTATATTTAACACTTTGCAACTTTTTTTTATGCAAAACTCTCCCACACTTATCTTCTAGTCCAACCCAATTTTTTTTTGCAAGCTCACCTTGTTGATGAAATGTCTCTTTAAGCTCCAAATTATTTTTAGAACAAGGGTAGGATAATAATGTATTTAGGCTAAGTAAGAAGATATGGTTACCACAGAAAAAAGGCTTATTTATTGGAAGACTCAAAATGGCTTACTATGGGGGATGTTCTCTTAGAACATCACATGGAGAACAAGCTGATTTGGCCATGGCGCTAGAAAGCCTAATGCCTTAATCATTTTTCAAGTGGTGCTGAATCAGTCGTTTGCCTCGATAGACCAAAATGAAAAGTTCTAACACTCAACCTTACATGTCGAAAATCCAAGTGATGATTAAAGCGAGGGTATAAGAACTACCTATTTTGGCATGTTTGTTTTCACACCGAAAAACATAACTATTTATACAAAAAGATTTGTGTATAAATATCACAAAAATATATTAACCAAAGAACAACTCAAAGTCCAAAACAACACACATCATCAATTAAACCACATTATTCATGTTTAATTTTAATCATTGAAGTTGAAAAATATTTACGACTAAAAAAAAAAAAAAAAATTCACAAACTTTAGTTAAAAACTTCACAAAATTCCCATGTTCTGCAAAAATAAAAAATAAAAAAAAATAGAGGTACGTCTCAAGAGTGTTATAGTTACCCTTTACTCTCCCACCCTTTAACATGGTTTCAACGGACCCAAAAGAAAATATGTTTGATTTTAAAAAAAAAAAAAACTAGAAAAACACACATTGAACATACAAGACACGATATCAACTGTCCCCTCGCCCAACCTAATCGTGACATTGTCCCCAATGTCAAAAATAGATAGAAAAGTAGAGTTTAAAAGATATTACTTGAAATGTGACTTATTGAAAAATAAAGCTGAAACAACTGTTGCGAAAATTCGTGAACGCAAGTGCATGCTATCGTTAACAAGTAATAAAGTGATAAGTAGAATATCGTTCTCATGAGGATTGTTGAATTATTAAGTATCGAAATTTTGTTAACTCTAATTTTATTTGAATAAACGAAAGTGAGTTTTTTTTACTACACACTAAGTCTAACTAAACTAAACTAATAATAAAAAGCAATTAAAGATGAAGTTCAATAACTAAAAAGCCTAGGGTTATGATTTCACCACAATTAATTTGAATTGAATAATTTATCTCATCAATATCAATTTAATTCCCAAGTGATAGTCGAGAATCCCTAAATTATCCACTAGCCTCTCCCAAAGTCTAATGAAAAGATCATCAATTGTTAACCCACTATATTCCTATATGAATTACAACAATCAATAATTCATTAGGTTCTATGGAGTCTCAAACAGGACTACACAAATCATGTAAGTATATTCCTATCTCACATGCAATTTATGGTTTTTTACACATAAAACTAGACACATATATCACCTCCCAGGTCAATATGATTAGCAAATCATTCAATTAGTGGTCAAGTAATTGAAAGCATTAAGAACAATGTAGAAAACTCAACTTGAAGATAAATTGATAATTAAATTGATACAAATATTCAAAACATCATAATTAGATTACATCACAACCCTAGAAAAATAAATTAATTCATGATGAAAATGAAATACAAATTAAAACATTAATACTCATAATGAAATAAAGAAAAAGGACAATAAAATGAAACTATAAAGAGGATGAATATCTTCCCTTGTTGATGTCTTCTTCACAAATCATGGAAGAAGTCTCCTCTTCTTCTCCTCTCCTTCTTGTTTCTTAGCTTGTTTTCACTCTTCTCCTCTCTTTCTCTCTCCCCAAAATCTCATTTTTCACTCTTGAAGGCTTTTTAAATACTTAACATTGATGGGAGATCCCCTAAAGATGGCAAAAATGCTTACTTGTCCACCAGGCAGCGCCTAAGTGCTGCCCTTACTAGAATGCCATAATTTTCCAATAGCTGCAGCGCCTAGGCGTTGTAGCTACTATTCCCGAATGATTTTTTTATTTTTTTATTTATTTTTTGAAAATTGTAATATGAATGTGGATTTTAGTACATCATTCATCTTCAAATCTACAAAATAAACACTAAAAATGATAATAAAACTCACAAAAATCTCAAAAATTAATTAAAAAGTTAATCAAATGGTACTCAATTAATGGGTATAAAATCCACTCATCAAATACCCCCAAACTTAACATTTTGCTAGTCCTCGAGCAAAAGAAATAAATAAAATAAGTAAAATAACAAGTGATGATCACAACCTACTAACCAAATGAGCTTAAAAAAGGTTGTGAGTTTATAACTCAAGAAAATCTCAAAATATATCAAAATGCACGATTTCAACTCAAGTGTCAAATTCACCATCTTTAAATCCTTTGAGTATGTGTATGTGTCTTCTTACATCTAACTTTTCGCCACTTAAATTGGTTTATGCAAACTCAATAAAATTATTTATCTCTTATTTATGTGTTTTTTTTAATTCCATAGGCTTGTTTTTCATGTCATTCTCCACTAATGTAGACTAACACAACATCAAAGATCATTAGCACTTGAAAGCTTGTAATATGTGGCTAAGGTAATGGTAGGATAAAAGATAATATAGTGGCTCAAGTTGCTCATAGCATACAACTATTCTAGAACCTTGTTGATGAGCACCACCACATTTTCGGTCTCACACTTTCACGAACCTTTCTCCTTTTAATTTGTCACGCCACTTTATTCATTAAACTCTCTTTTTTTTCACACATTTTTTTTGATGTGCTGCATCCCCAAACTTATTTGTTTTTATGAACAATGGGTGTTGCACTCTTTTCTCATATTTATTTACTCTTTTTTTCTTCTTTTTTTTCGGAAGTTTTCACCACCTCTCTTTTGCCATTTTTTTTCAAACCACTTTCAATGCTCACAACCCTAGAAAAATAAATTAATTCATGATGAAAATGCAATACAAATTAACAACATTCATACTCATAATGAAAGAAAGAAAGAGGACAATGAAATGAAACTAGAAAGAGGATGAATATCTTCTCTTGTTGATGTCTTCTTCACAAATCATGGAAGAATTATCCTCTTCTTCTCCTCTCCTTATTTCTTGGCTTGTTTTCACTTTTCTCCTCTCTTCCTCTCTCCCGAAAATCTCATTTTTCACTCTTGGAGACTTTTTAAATACTTAACATTGATGGGAGATGCCCTAAAGAGGGCAAAATACTATTTTTGCCCTTACTTGTTCACCAGGCAGCACTTACTGGAATGCCATAATTTTTCAGTAGCTGCAGCGCCTAGGCACTGATTTTCCAGTGCCTAGGAGTTTTAGTTACTATTCCTGGATGATTTTTTTTCCTTCATCTTCAAATTTACAAAATAAACACTAAAAATGATAATAAAATTTACAAAAATCTCAAAAACTAATTAAAAAGTTAAGCAAATGATACTCAATTAATGGGTATAAAATCCACTCATCAACAACACAATATATACACCATTAGATGAAATCATTAAGGATAAATTTCATAGGCTGAGAGTTAAATTCATTTTGCATTTTCAGCCATTGTCCTTGTTGGACCAATCCACCCGAGCTAAAGTTGGATTAGGTTCTAGCACATATGCTAGAAGTTGATCAATCAGTTGGTTAAGTGTTGGAGCAGAAATGAGAATTCGTCTCGCAGATGGTGAAATAAAACCTTTTCTATAGCATGATCTACAAAATATAGCAAACCATCATAGAAACTATTAACATTAAGAATACGTACAGGTTTCTGGTGAATGTTGAGTTGTGCCCAAGAGATAACTGGGAATAATTCCTCCAGTGTACCAAAATCACCAAGTAGAGTGAAGAACGCATTCGCATTGTTTAACATATTAAACATTCTGTCCTAAATATGTGACACTTTTAGCTCATCTCCGATGGTCATACATGTGAATGTACATGTAGTTGTGACTATAACTCACATCTTCCTTTGATTTTTCATTAAGTAACTGCTTAAACGCCCTCTATGGGTCAAGAATATGTTTCCCATCGGCAAACAGAGTCTTTTAATGTCAGATTCCCAAGACTATAATGCTCATATTTATCCAAGAAGTGATTCCATAAATCAAGAATTGTACGTTGTACTAATCCACATGAATGTGTCTCAAGAGTTAATATAATGTCATCTAAAGACTCCTTACTCAGTTCATCCACAATGAATTAAGTTTTGTTTTCTCAATTTTTAGAAACCAGTCCTATGGAACGACACTTTATGTTGCAAGTTTATCGAGCATATTTGTGATAAACTTGCATTTTTTTCACCTTTCGTTTTTTTGAATATGTGCTTTTACCAAAACCAGGCATGTATCTAGTAAGAAAGTTTGAAAACTCATATGAAACTCACATGCTGCTCTTACATTTGCTTCAATTATCCATCATATGTTCCTTGGGATGCCCTTATGCATAAGCATCTTTAATCTTTCAATCCTAGTTTTATAAATTTTTAAAATTTCATTTTTAGGAAGAAAAGAAAATCTCTTCTTGAGAGTTAGAAAAATATCATTCATTTTGAAAAGAACAAGAAAAGAAAATGAGAAAAAAAGAGAAATTTTGTGCAAATATTTCAGTTGTTTGGGAAACTGATAAATCCGACTTTAGTATCCACAGAGTATCGTTATCCGCCACTTAACCTAGAAAAATCCTACTTTTTGATAATTTTCATAACTTTTGCAGAAAATACAAGTATCTTTTAAAAAAAGTGGGTTAATAAAATCCACACTACAAGATCTTTGCAGCGGTTTTCTTTGTCGAAAAGTGACTACCATGTGCTCTTTCAGGATAAAATTAAAAAAAATACTACCTACCACATTTTCAGCAGGCATTTTCGATTAGGATAAAATAAAATTAAAAAAAACGTAAAAAAAATTAAATAGATAAAAATAAAAGAGAATGAAATTTAGGAAAGCAAATATGTGATTATCAACTCTCATAGTCTTTTTTTCCATCCGTTGGGTTGCCTTCCATCAAGCCTTTGGTTTAATGTCCTTAGCTCGACATTGCCTCCTTCATCACTCATCAACATATACTGTCAAAGTTATCGTCCATCTAATCACCGTCTTATAATTTCAAAGCACCCAAATAAGTTTGTCTGGTTGTATTTGAGTGAGGTCTTTAGCAATGCTGATTAGGGATATTTCTTTCTTACCCAAGTAGACATATTTGAGTTGGTCCAGGATTGGTTTAAGCTCCATTATAGGTGTATCATTTTCCACATCCCCCAACATTTGCACATCCGATTTCTTTTCTTTCAAATCCTCCATAAGGAGATATTTTTATAAAGTAACCTTCACTCCATCCTTGCCAGTGAACTCAAGCATTTGTTGTGACTTATGATCAATAATGTCAATTGAAGAAACAACATTCACGTTAGTAGGATATCTCATGGTATAAAAAATATTATATTTTATAACCTCACCATCAAACTCTATAGTAAAAGTCTCATCATGAATATCAATCTTAGCTCGGACTGTCGTCATGAATGGTCTCTCCAAAAGAATGCATATAGAATTAGGGCATATGTCATTCTCCATTTCAAGAACATAAAAATCAGTCGGAAAAACTAATTCATTCACCTGCACAAAAACATCTTCCACAACACATATTAGATATGCATTAGATCTATCAGCCAATTGTGTGATAACACCAGTTTCTTTTAAAGTTTCTAGATTTAGAGAAGTGTAAATAGAATATGACATAACATTAATTGATGCTCCTAAATCTAACATGCATTTTTCAAATTTGGTTTTACCAATGGTACAGAGATGGTAAAAGTGCTCGGATCCTTACACTTTGTAAGGAGTTTTCTTTGAACAACTGCCAAAACATTCTCCCCCACACTTACTTTTTCATCCCCCTCAACTTCTATTTGTTAGTGAATAGCTCTTTGAGGAACTTAACATATCGAGGCATCTGCTTGATCGCATCAAGAAGAGGGATGTTTACCTCTACTTTTAGAAAAGTCTCAAGGATCTCATTTTCTTGCTCATTTTTCTTAGAATTTGCTAACCTACTAGAAAAAGGTGGAGGTGTTACATAAGTATGAGAAAGAGGTTTAGGAGTAATTATCGACTTTAGATTCTCCTTAGGATGAATAGTCTTGTCAATAACTTTTCCATTTCGAAGAATTGTGATTGAATTAGCTCCTTGATTGAATTTTTACCTAAAGAATAAACATAACACTGAGTGGAAAGATTATGTTGAGGTTGAGTAGGAAATTACCTTTTCATAAGTATGCAAAGAAGTTGTCGGTGTTGTGTGCTTTTAATCTCATTGATGGCTTGTGAAGTCTGGTTATTGATGTTTGTTTGTGCATGCATAAATTCTTGCAACCTTAAGAGATTTTGCATGTGGAGCTGGATAATAATGAAAGTTTGGTGGCTTTTGTGAATATTGTGGTTGGGCACGATTTGTTGGGTTCGCTATAATCGCAGGGGTATACGTAGCGGAAAATTAAAATTTTTATCAAACATAAATTTAACCCCTTTGATTCGAAAGCGATTTTAACGATCGCGCTTATTCAAGTGAATATATAAATAAATATAAAATCGGATTATACCTTTCGTGCACTCCGGTTGTTGTAGGGAATGAAGCAATCAATTGCTTATCCTGGACTATCAGAACTCGCAGGGATCCAAGTGTCTCCCCTCTATTAGGTCCACGATACGGAAAGCAACACCAATCAAAAGGATTCGCTAGTATCCTTTTAATTGTTTACTAATCTAGAACCGGAGTATATTTTCAAGAACAATAAAGATTGATTCTTTAAGTTCTTGAAACAATAATATGAAGAAAATAACAAGAAACTGATTTTCTTTTTCTTTCTTTTCTTTTCTTGAAGAGTAAAAATAGAAGACTTTAAACAAAATATTTTTGCTCAAATTTTTGAATTGAATTATGTAATTTTCATCCCTCATATATATAGGGTTGAAAATTTTAATCCTTTTCCAACTCTTGGAAAGTTTTTCTATTTTGAACTACTTCAAAACCTTATCTTGGAAGGATTACAAATCTTTCAAGAACTCTTCTTTTTTTCACTCTTCTATTGTATGTGGACTAATTTGAGACTACATTAATCATCAAAATTGTCTACATACATTATTGATATTAATTTGAACTCTTCAAATAATATCAATATAGATATATATCATATATATATACTATAATTATATTTATACATAAATTAAATCTTAGTGGCCTATTTTATCCTATAAAATTGGTCACTATATTTATTTATCTATAAATATGTTAATTAAATAAATCATATTTATTTAATTTATTCTCTTCATACTTTAGTGGGCTTCTTAAGTGATCCACATTTATTTTGCGCTTGGACTCAAAAATCCCCAAATCAATTCAATTGATTCAATCCCAATTTAATCAATCCAATTGATTAATTTAATTTACTCCAATTGGGCTTCCTAATCAAATTAGGTCCAATTAAATAATCCAATTACTTAATTGAATAATTTAATTTAACTATTAAATTAAATAGAACCCTTAATTAATTAATTGATCAGTATTAATTAATTAATTTCCAACAATTGGATAAAATCTAAAATTAAAAATGTTACTTTTCATAAAGATGTGTGACCCTCTTAGGTTCACTACTAAGCTAGTAGTGGGTTTGCAACATTTGCAACTTATGAATAACAATTATTCCAATTAATTAATCCAATTAATTAATCCGTTTGGAATCAACTCCTTAATTCCAAGAACCTCACTATCCATGAAAACACCTAGCAAGTAATCATGGCAAACTAGTCTTAGGTGAAATAGCGAGTAAACCTATTTCAGTTGCGAGTACCATACACGTACGGTCATTTCGACAGCTAATCTCCTGATTGAATCTAAGGCATGGATTATAAGTCAAAACCCTAAATGATTCAATTGCTGTGATCCCATTTCAAGTTCCAATGATTCTTGATGAATCATAATTCATTCTGCCTTGGCCAAGGTCTTTGAATCACGAACTATGAAAACACAGGAGATTTCCTTGTTTAAAAAAACAAGTGTCGAATTCTATGTTGGCCACTGACAAACCTCCATGCACACCAGTGCAACACTCAACATACCCCCTTTGTGATTATCAAGCAATCAGAAGATATATCAAAGTGTTGCAGGATGCACACAAGACTACCATCGTGCCTCAAGTCTAAGGACTAGTCGTATACTATCGCAACACAGAAATTCTTATTTCGACGGGCAAAGCCTCCAACTAAGAATTTCTTGCGGGCCATATTTGGTGTACTTGTTCCCTAACAAGCACCCACATATATGCACTTACGTCTCTACGCTAATGCCAATGGAATGTGACATCCTCGTCTTACGAGCATGCATTATATGTACGAGTCTTACTGAGCTATTTGATGTCCCATCTAAAAAAACTCTCGACTCGGAACTTATTTAAAACCAAAGCCTTAGAGGCATGTTCCATGATCGCCATCATATACGCGACCATGCCCCGTAGCTAAATTTGGTCTAAGGACTTTATCTAATGTGCAGAAATAAAAAAATGCAAGACATAAGATAAAGAAAATGCCTTTTTATTAATATGATTCCCAATAAGATTGTTTTTACAAAAGCAAAAGAGTATAATACACCCAATCTAATTGGGGCGTTGGACATCCTACTCTAACACGATTATCATCTCACTAACTAAAATTGAAATGATTTCTCCATTGTGGATTGTAAGTTTCAGAATATAGAGAATGAAAAGGCTTTTTGAATGTGTTCATGATGCTACAACTTTAAAGTTGCAAACCCAAGTGCATGTTGTACTAAGTAATAAATTTCTTGTGAGTTCGAGGTCGATCCATATGAAAGTTGCTAAGAATTCAGGATTATAATTCTAAAACAATAGGATTTATGTGATTCATAATATATAAAAAATTAATGTATGCTGTAACTAAAGAAAAACCAAAGTAATAAAAGTAATGAGGATTAGGGATCCACTATTGAGTTTTGGATAGAAAAATGGTTATTTATTCTTTTTACCTCTCTTAATTTCCACAATTGGAATCCATACATAATTAATATTTTAATGGGAAGATATTATCAAATAGCTCATGTAATAAGATAATCATAATATTGTCTTACTATTTGTAAATTATCTCTTAACGCCAATACTTATTTATGAAATCAAGCATTTATGCACACTTTTGTCAACAACAAATCAAGGTTTCACATTAGCAGTCGGTGGGGTAGAACCATACAATAAGCTAAATGAATCCAAGTATTTGTTGTGCCATTGGAGATACATAAATCAAGAATCACCACAAAAACAAGTAGGGTTTAGATCAAAACTTAAAATAATAATACAACATACTTAAATATTTTCTACACTGATAACCGTTCCTCTTTCTCCATCCATAGGTTCACCATTTTTCCTCAGCAAAATAAAATTTAAAAAGACATAATAAAAGTAGGAAAGACTAAAAATTGAAGAAAAACTAGAGAATGCATTTTTATTACTACTAGAAAACTTACATTACTAGAAAACATACATACTAGAAAACTTAGCCTAAAGAAACCCTCCACCCCCTCTCCTCTTACAAGGTTAATACATGGCCTATTTATAATACTTGAAGTATGTTAGAGGCAAATAAATAATGGAGGCGTTAATCAAGTGGTATGCTAGTTGCCAAGATAGCTACAAATGTTGAGGGCATGAATTCAACAAATTCTTAAATCTTTCCCAACATTGAAAGAAAGCTACATTAGGATTTGTAGAAAACTTTTGGATTTGTCTTTTCAAAGCATTAGTTTTATGAGTTAGAAAAAACTTTTTCAAAAATTCAGCTTGCATTTCTTACCATGTGCCAACTGATCTAGGTTATAAAAAGTTAAGCTAAGTTTTTGCTTTATCTTTTAAAGAAAAAAAAAGATTTGAGTTTAACGATCTCATTTGTACAAGTTTGATCTCAAAAGTGACACATACTTCATCAAATTCTTTCAAATGCAAGTAAGGGCTTTCAGAGTCTAAACTATGGAAATTAGGAAGTAAAGGGATCATACCTGACTTGAATTGAAAGTTATTTGCATTAAGAGGAAAAATAAAACAAGAAGAATTTTGAGGAGGTTGTAAGTAATAATGCATGATATGCACCTGTTGATTCTCATTTTCATCTTGGACACTTTCATTTTCAGTCATGGTGGAAGTGTGTGGAGATGACTCAAACAAATTTTCAAATAAAATTTCAGAATTATTTCTAACTAAATAATGAGAGTTATGATTACGATACCATATGAACATATAATTGTTAAAAAAAAAAACATACACAATATTTACAAAGGAAAAATATTTACAAACTTGAATACTTACCTTGCATTCCCTGACAACGACACCAAAAACTTGCTGCAACTTTAAATTTGCAACCCCAAGTACTGGTTGTGTCAAGTAATATTTTTTTTGGGAATCCAAGGTCGATCAATAGGAAAGTTGTTTGAAGTTTTTAGGATTATATTTTTTAAAAGATGGACTTTGTGTGGTTTAGAATATAAAGAAAAAATTATGCTATAACTAAGAAATCAAATTAATAAAAATACGGAGAATTAGGGATTCACACTTGAGTTTTGAATAAATGAATGAGTATTTATTATTTTTTTACCTCTTTTAAATGCCACTATTGGAATCCATACACGATGAAGGTTCGAATGGGAAGATATTATCAAATAGCTCATGCATTAAAGTAATCATGATATTGTCTTACTGTTTGTAAATTATCTCTTAACACCAATATTTATTTATGGGATCAAATATTTATGCACACCTTTGTCTACAACAAATCAAGGTTCCACGTTAGCAGTCGATATGAGAGAATCGTATAATAAGCTAAATGAACCTAAGTATTTGTTGTGTCATTGGTGATACAAAAATCAAGAATCACTACTAAACAAAAAGGATTTTAACATCAATACTTATTTATGAAATTAATTATTTATGCACACATTTGTCTACAATAAATCAAGATTTCACATTAGCAGTCGGTGAAGTAGAACCGTACAATAAGCTAAATAAATTCAAGTATTTGTTGTGTCATTGGTGATATATAAATCAAGATTCACTACAAAATAAGGAGGATTTCAATCAAAATTAAAATAATAATACAACACATCTTAACATTATGCACCTTTATAACCGTTCATCTTCCTCCATCAAAAGTTTCACCATTTCTCCTCAACTAAATTAAATTTAGAAAGACATAATGAAAGTAGAAAACACTAAAAATAGAAAAAAACTGGAGAATACATTTCTATAACTGCTAGAAAACTTACATTACTACTAAAAAACTTAGCTTAAAGAAAAACAACAATAAAACTTTTTTCTCCCTTTAAGGGTTTTTGTCTGTATTAAATGTCATCCAAGAACCCCTATTTATAGTAGAAGAGTGCCTAAATTGACATCTCCAAATTCACTCCAAATGCACTCCAAATTAACTTCAAATGTGCTATAAATTCATATGTCCTTTTTAGATCCGAATTTTGTTACACATTTTTCTTCATGCAATCAGCTGATTTTGAAAAATTGATCAACATGAAAGTTGTAGATTTGTCTGTTAGCTTTATTTTTCAACTTGAATCACCTAATTCCAATACTAGGGAGAAATGTATGCTTGATTTA
Organism: Paulownia fortunei; assembly: GCA_019321725.1. NCBI lineage: Eukaryota > Viridiplantae > Streptophyta > Magnoliopsida > Lamiales > Paulowniaceae > Paulownia > Paulownia fortunei. The sequence goes on along the minus strand of CM033121.1, from coordinate 11,934,745 downwards.
AGGAGATGTGTCAGCATAGATAGATCCCTCCCAATATACCATTGAGTTTTATGCCCAAACTCAAGAAAAAAAAAACCTTGTACAACCACTTTAATAATTATCAAAGAATACTTTCTCAACGCCTTTGTATTGGCCCAAGAGAAAAAACCTTAAGTGTTTTGTCACACATATCACAATTTGACTATCACAAATTGCTCTCTTTAGGTGCCTACACTCTATTTTTCTCTTTACCTTGGTTGGACGCCAAACTTTCTTCTTTGCTTGTTTTTCTCTCAACTTGGTGTATTTTGAGTCTTACATACCCTCTCCTTTTACAGACAGAACCAAGGGGACAATATGCTGAAATTTTCTTCTCCTTTCGACCGAGTGAGCTGCTAATTTTTGACAAAAGAATGAGTCATCAAAAGTCATCCTATTCTTTTGACTTAATATAAATTAGTGGGGGACAAATTAACTCTCTTTCTAAATTTTATTATTTTATAGGGATTACCTAACACATACTGCAAACATATTATGTAGCACTTTTGAGATTCTGATTACTTTAATCGATTACATATTGGCTTAAGCATAAAAAAAAATTTGTTGGACAACCCTAACACCCTTAATCGATTATTTGTAGGATTGTTGGATGATAATCCAGAATTTTGGGTAAGTATTCTACTAGCGAATTGAAGATTTCTTGAGTGCAACTTTTTGAGTACATCATACAGGTACAACTAATTTAGAAATTGGGTTAACAATATCAAATTTGATGTAAAATATTGATTATGACGAATGGATATTAAAAGAGAATAGAGTATAATAATGCTCACTGCACATACATTGGAAAGACTATTAATCCATTTCATTAATTTGTAAAAATAGGAATAGTATATGGCCATTTGAGTATTAAGGGCCTCAACAACGAATTAAAAAAGAATCTATATTCAATGTGTCTTAAATTTATTATTTTTATTTATTATAGAATATCTTCAAATAAAGCTCTACTTTTTAAAATATTTTTTAGGTGCATTATAAAAACTATTCTTGAAATTTGAGTTATTTATAAAAAAAATTCATTTAAATTTGTAAGTTATAAATACTTCCTTGATATTTTTTTTTACAAATTGCACATTTCAAGTAGGGTCTTTGTAAAAAGAAAACGTATCTCAAGGGATTATTTGTAATACCTGAAGGGAATATTTATAATTTTAAAAAAATAAGTTTTTTTTTTATAATTAAACTAAATTTTAAAGGTAGTTTTTTGTAATTAACTAATATTTTAAAATGGTAAAAAAATATGAAGATATCCTAAACTTTTACTTTTTTAATTGTTATCTAAATTTCGTATCAAGTGATTATGTCGTTGGAGAGAGAAAGTAATTTAAATTATGACTAATGATGTTTAAATTGGATATTATTTCATGAATAATGCTATTAAGTTATGGCAACATACTCCTCTATAGTTGTTGATTTTTGTGGGTTGAGGAGCGAGCATTTTGCCTCAAAACACTCCGTGCTTCCTCCACTTTGGTGATGTTCTTTATTGTCTATTAAGTCCGTGAGACTTATGTATTGTTAATTGGCATTATTTGTTCAAAATGATAAGTGCAATTTATTAAGTTTTCTAATTAAGGTAGGTTAGGTTTTGCATGTTTAATAAGAGTTTTAGTGCTAAATAACTCTTGCTTATTTATTTCCTTGTAGGAATCAAACTCTCTTACTTATCACATTTGATTGATTTATTAAATACAAGCTTGTAGTATTTATGAAAATAAATCTACAAGATGTATTCTAATAATTCTATATCCAATTGGAAACGAAGTAGAGTTATCATGGACTTACCTTATGAAAAGGAGACTTGGCAGATTTCATACCATTTCGAGAAGTTGTGTACATTATTTAGAGTAGGAAACTATTGTAATCTTGAACTCCAAGATTCAGATTTATACACGGTAGTTAATGGTAGAATTATGGAAGGAAAGTCTTTGTAATAGACTAGGAATCTTTCCTTATATTTGTTTAAGAACAAAACTGATGAGTTTGGGAATATTACAAGAACAAAGCTAGGTTGGTTGCTCAAGGTTACACACAAATTGAGGGAATTGATTTTGATGAAATATTTTCCCTCGTAGCTAGGTTAGAGTTTGTTAGGTTACTTTTGGCTATTGCATACTTGATGAATTTCAAACTCTATCAAATGGATGTTAAAAGTGCCTTTCTGAATGGGTTTTTGAATGAAGAGGCCTATGTAGAACAACCTAAAGATTTTGAGGATCCACATCATCCTAATCATGTTTATAAATTGGAAAAGGCTTTGTATGGGCTGAAACAAGCTACTAGAGCTTGGTATGAGCGGTTGACAAACTTTCTGGTCAATAATGGCTACAAGAGAGGGGGAGCTGATAAAACCTTGTTCATTAGATGTTCGAACACCAGTTTGATCATTGCACAAATTTATGTGGATAGAATAGTTTTCAGGTTAACCTTTAAGCACAAAGTTGATGAGTTAGTTAAACAAATGTCTGAAGAGTTCGAGATGAGTATGGTTGGAGAGTTAAATTATTTTCTAGGTTTACAAATCAAGCAACTTGATGATGGGATTTTTATTTCTCAAAGTAAATATACCTGAAACCTAGTGAAGAAATTTGGACTAGAAAACACCAAACACATTATAACTCCTATGGGCACTAATGACAGATTGTCCAAAGTTGATGTTGGAACATCACTGTACAGAAGCATGGTTGGAAGTCTTTTATATCTTACTGCTTCTAGACTTGATATTTGCTTTAGTGTAGGTGTTTGTGCCATGTACCAATCTGATCCCAAAGAATCACATCTGAAAGCAGTCAAACGAATCATTAGATATGTAAATGGTACATCTGACTATGGCATATGGTATTCTAAGGACACTAATTCAAATCTTGTAGGCTACTGTGATGTTGATTGGGCTAGTGACGTGGATGATAGGAAAAACACATCAGGTGGTTGTTTTTTTCTCAGCAATAATCTAATATCTTGGTTTAGTAAGAAACAAAATTGTGTTTCCCTATCTACTGCTGAATCTGAGTACATTGCATGTGGAAATTGTTGTTCACAACTCCTGTGGATGAAGCAAATGCTTGCTGACTATGGAATTGTGCAAACCTCAGTGAATGTGTTTTGTGAAGTGCTATAAACATTTCTAAAAATCCAGTTCAATACTTGAGGACAAAACACATCGACATACGTCATCACTTTATTAGAGAGTTAGTAGAAAGTGGAATAATGATAATAGATCATGTAACAACTGAAAATCAACCGGCTGACATTTTTACCAAGGCTATTGATGCACAAAGATTCATTGCATTAAGAAAGTCCTTAGGTATTGGCATTATGTAATATCATGTTTAGTTTGTTGTTGGAATACTATATTGCACACTGTCACATGTAAATTGTGTTCCAACACTCTGTTAAGACATAACTAATAGGACTTGATTTTTATTTGGTAATTCATGCATCTCATGCTAGGACTTGCATTAGGCATGCTGCATTGAATGTCTAGTATGATCAGATTTTGATATTTCTAAATTCTGAAATCTCAATTTCGAATGATAGCTTTAACTGTTTTGACCTTAAACTTGAGTAGATTTCAGAAAAATTCCATCATTAATTGTGCTAGAATTTACAAATACTAAGAACTTGGAGGCCTTTGATAGAAAAAGCTACCTATTCTTAGGAGTGAAAGCCACTCGTGAATAATCCAGGACTAGGTATCACCAATATCTAGAGGACGATCTACCATAAGAAAAGGCTACCCTAAATCTTAGAGTGAAAGCTACTGACTGGCTAAATCCTTGTTCTCAGTGCATGTTAGAGCAATATGTTGAACAAAAAAAAATAAAAAAATAAAAAAAATGATGATGGTTCATAAATTCAGTTCTTCATTGATCAATTTTCTGTGATTATAAAAAAAATATGGAATGAAAATTTGAGGGAATTCTAAATTTATTGTGAAACCGGATCAAAGGTTGAATTTCTTAATTGATGTTTTGGAATTATGAGATTTGAAATCTAAATAGTGCCATATTTACTTTTAGCATGTTTTGATTTGTGATTTGCATGGGATGGAATGCATAATAGGCATATCTTTTTAGGATTTTATTTAGATTTTCTCGTGAATCAATAATTAGATAAATATGGAAGTTATTTGATTATTAAGTTGGTACAAATCTGATTTATCTATATCCCTATTTCTTAGACTCCTAGTGTAAGTGAAAAACTTATGTTTGGTGGAGGAAGATTACTCCAAAAGTCGAGGACCGGATTTGAAAGAAATTTTTGCACTAAAGGACTCTTTCACTTTGGCGGGAAAATGTTTTACCTTGGGTATAAATAGGGCTTTTAACCCTACTATTGCTTCAGCACCAGAAAACCCTAGGAATTACAGCCATAAAATTTCCTCAGCCATTTTCACTTCTCTATTCTGCTTTCTCTCTTATTCCTGTATCTGTTCTAACATGGCAGGATCTCAAGATGAAATAATAGCCCAATTGCAATAGAAATTGCGTACAAAGAAAATAAAATAGAGAGGTGAGTCATCTGGAGCTCGAGCCAAAAGAGGAAAACCATCTGGTGTTGCCGCCAGCACATCTCCGGCACCAAAAATTCCTATGGAGCCTAAGGTTGATGCCGTACCCTTAGCTATTGAATATCCACCACTTGAAATCACCTCTGAACCTCACAAAGAAGCACCGATTGCTGAAGAAGAACTAGTCACAGAACCTGTTCAAAGGAGCTCTTCGTTTCATACTCCAGCAACATCTCTTGCCAATACTACTGAAGTTGCTGAAACATTAAGGGACTTTAACCAAGGGCAACGGACTGATCCTACTGGAGAGGAAGCTCAAACTATCCCTGACTCTATTCCTCAACCCACTGCTCGTTTATCCACATCCTTTGATTATGTGGAATTCACAATGCAGCAAGGTAGCATTTGTGGGGTTCCTGTTCGAAGTTCTGTTCGAACATAAGGCCGAACATCATAAATTCCAGAAGAATTCAATCCTCAAGGTAATATTCATGTTTCTGTTTCTGATAATTCTTCTGAGGAATCTGCTCAAGGAGATAATATGGATGTTGAAAGTGACAGAATTGAGGTAAGTAAAGTTGTGTCCCACAAATTTTATTCTAATTATGCAAAGGAAATGTGGGAATGTGTTTCTCAAAGGAAACTGTGGTCTGAGAGGTCAACTAGGTTGAGTGATTTTGAAGATCGTAGGTTAGACTCAATTTTGATTGATAGGCAATTGATTGGTTCTGTGACAGACATTAAGCCTTATGTTCCTCAGGTTGTTAAGGAATTTTATTGCAATCTGCATTTTGATATTATCAAGGTTGATTCTGGTAAATTTGGTACTGTTTATGTTAAGGGTAAGGTTTACTTCTTTTCGGCTCAGATGATCAATGACTATTTGAGAACCACTCAAGTTGAATTTGCTGAGTTACCAACTGATTTTGATATAATTATTAGGGAGTTGACTGGAGGTACTTTGAATGCTTGGCCTAGACATTCTTCTACTTTTCTTGCTGCTAAATTGACTCTTAAATATGCCATTTTACACAAAGCAGCAGTGACTAATTGGACTCCCACAACCAATCACACAGTACTTGTTAAGGATCAGGCTATACTACTTTATTGTATTGGGACGAGGCATCCTTATGATCTAGGCAGACACATTATGAGAACTAATGCTAAGCATGCTGAGGTGAAGACTACTACTGGTCATTTACGAGTCCCTTCCCTGATTTACAATGTGTTAGTTTCTCAAGGCTTTAAGAAGCTTAGGACTGAACAGATGGAATATCCTAGAGTTAATTAGCAAGTTTAAGGGACATTTGGATAACTTACCCACTCATGTTCCATTTTCTGTTAGAACCCGGTCTGGAACATTTGCTGCTCCATCCTCTTCTGAGGATCTTTTAAGCTATCTGGAGAGACATTTACTTGCAGTAAGGCAACAAATTAGAGAAGGACAGGCTAAGGAGAAAGAAGTTCTACATCTTATTGCCCAACTCAAAGGTTCTACTTCCCAAGCTGCTGTTGCTACTGAACCACTTTCCTTGGATAGTTCTGGCTCTACTACTCAGCAATCTGGTCCTTCGGCATTTTTGGCTAAAAAGGGGAAGTCAGTTGCTGTTGCAGGGGCTGCAGACGTAGGGACTTCTGGTGCAGGAGGAGTTGATGCTGAATCTAGAGTTGTAGCTGCTGCAGAGGTTGGAGGAGAAGCATTGGGTGTTGATACTCAACAGTTGGTGAAGGACAAACTGAAGCTGATAAGGAAGCTTGAATAAAGCTTTGATTTTGATTGATGATGTTTGTGATTATGTGATTAAAACTGATTTGCTGCTTTTGAAGTTTTAATGTTTTGGTTGATATGTTAGGGGAAGTATTTTAAAAGTAGGTAGACTTTTTGATTCCCCTAAACATTATTTTATCTGCCTCAATATGTTATTCACTGTCATGTTCAGTTTCATGTTCGAATACAGGTTTTGGACTAAATTGCTTATATGATATTTCTTGATGGAACACGTATACTTGAACCTGTTTTCAGACACTAAAGTAAGAATGTTGGTTTTGACAAAAAAATGCCAAAGGGATTGTTAAGTCCGTGAGACTTATGTATTGTTAATTGGCATTATTTGTTCAAAATGGTAAGTGCAATTTATTAAGTTTTCTAATTAAGGTAGGTTAGATTTTGTATGTTTAATAAGAGTTTTAATGCTAAACTAACTCTTGCTTATTTGTTTCCTTGTAGGAATCAAACTCTCTTACTTACCATATTAGATTGATTTATTAAATACAAGCTTGTAGTATTTATGGAAATAAATCTACAAGATATCTTTTAATAATTCTATATCCAATTGGAAAGGAAGTAGAGTTATTATGGACTTACCTTATGAAGAGGAGACTTGGCAGATTTCCTATCATTCCAAGAAGCCGTGTACATTATTTAGAGTAGGAAATTATTGTAATCTTGAACTCCAAGATTTAGATTTATACACGGTAGTTAATGGTAGAATTATGGAAGGAAAGTCTTTGTAATAGACTAGGAATCTTTCCTTGTATATGTTTAGGAATCAATTAGAGTGTTTTGTGTATTTAAACATAAACACACATTAGTTTGAGCTGTTGATTTTAGAAAAGAAATCCAGAGATCATAGGCAGCCGATTCCCCCTCCAATGCACATAAAAGATTGTGATTGAAATTCGAGTTTCAAGCCAGCACTAGATATTTAAGTCTGTTCCAAACTATATCGGAACAACACATTGAACATCCTTTGGGAGAAGGAGGTGAGTTCTCGGGAGAGAACGCTTTGCCGTTTTGACGAGAGGTCAACGTTGATGGGAGTTCAACTAGGCAGATTGAAGTCGAGGGGATCTCGCAAACAAGTCTATCGGTGAAGCAACACAAGAACGGCGTCAAAACAAAGAGGGAGTCTTTGATTTTGTGTTATAAGTCCTATTATTGTATTATGTTAAATTTTACTGATATTGAATTGTTTTATCTCTGGGCGTGGATTCGAGGAGTAGGATATTGAGATCCGAATCTCGTTAAAATTATTGGTGTCAATTTTAAATTCCGTTGTGCATGTCGTTTTCTGTTCTAATCTTTGTTCAAATATTAATTGGAACACAACGAATCTGGTAAGCTATTTAATCGAATTAATTGAACCCGATAACAAATTCTAACATTGTCCATTATTCGATAAATTAATCACAAAATTTACTTTATTGTTAAAAAGTTCTTGCTCAAATCTAATAAATTATGTGACATGTATTTTTATTTTTATTTTTATGTGACATGTATGATAATATTTATTTTATAGTTGGTTATTCTATTTGAATTGCACACCAGTTAAAATGCAAGTATAATTCACCAGTCATATAATTTGTTTAGGTCCAATGGAAATAATTTTCTCTGAAAATTAGCTAATTGTGAATACTTTAGTAAACATGCTGAATAAGGAAGAGACAGTTATGACCTTTTAAAATTATCAACTTATTCCTATTAAAATTATTTGATGGTAAGAGCACAACTCTCATTTATTAAAAAAAAAGAAAAAATAAAAAACAAAAGCATTAGTTGCAACGAAGATCCAATAGACAGAAACCGATTTGACTTGGCTTTGTTTGATAGCTCCTGTTAATCATACAAACTCTCAGGTTTTCCAGAATAGCATTTATTTGTCTCACAGTCAGTTATGCAATCTTCCACTTTTTTCGTATCTGCGAAATATAAAAAAAATATAAGCAAAAAGTAAATATCAACAAATAAAATTTAATTAAAAGTATACAAGAGAGAGAAGGAAGAGAAGGGAATTCAGACAAGAAAATATACCATTGCCAAATTTAGCGCATTGATCAGCTGCACAACCGAGATTGCAATAGTACAGTTTTTTTGAGTATTTCTTTTTAATGTAGCATTGGAGCAAACATTGTAGAGCACATGGAAGTTTTGGACCAAATACTACACAAAAAAACATGCATTTTCCATAGCATATTGGAAAAGTGGTTGCTGCTGAAGTATTCACAACAAATAGCATCAAAAGCATGAATGTCATGCTTGTTTCAACACTTATTTTCTTCAAGGCCATATGATTACTTTTCTATTTTTCTCTCCCTTTGTTGTTTTCCTACCATCAATCACCTCTGAAAATAGCTCTCTATGGCCTATACTCCACAAGGTAGTATCTTTTTTATAGGTTATGTAATTTATACAAATTAAAAACATACACATGACCTTTTCCACACTTAGATTTGAGCAAGTGATTGAGATAAGAAGAATCATTAATCTTGACTAAGGTGGAAAATCACTTAAATCATACTTTTCCATGTACATTTGTGGGTAGCACTTCAAAACATAGTATAATAGATTTACTTATTTATGTGCAGTTCATTTTGGTTGTCCAAAATAGAGAATAGTAATCTATATAACAAAGAAAAATCATGAGGGTTTCCCATTAAGTATAGGTGGGATATAAGGAGTGGAAATTTGATCAATTTAGAATCCAGTGAGTTAGATATTTGTAGATTGAGGAGAAGCCAAACTAATACCTCCTTTGTCGCAATATTATATTATGGATTTTGTGACATATAGTTTTAAATGAGAGTTAAAAAAAGTAAAAGTTTTGTGTATATTTATAAAATTATTCTAAAAAATAATGATTGAAAGTTAATGGTGTCACATTATTACAATGGAATTTATAAAAAAAAAAATATTTAATGAAATTTTTTATTTTGAGACGTTATAAAAAAAAAAAAAAGAGTATACTATTTTTTAGTGGTAGGAAAGGAGATGGAGGATTTCATTGGGTTAAAAAGGTTAGAATTGGATATGTACAAATGTTAAATAAATTCTTTATTTTCACACCACCAAGATGAAATTTAGTGCTAATCAAAACATTCACATAAGGTTAAAAATAGAAAACAAAGAAAGTAAGTAATTACAATAGAAACTTGCTAAAATATGTGATGCATTAATGGCAGAAAGTTTTAGAAGACATTTTGAAAGTTAATTTTCATGCATCTTTATTGTTTTCTTTAGTTAATGAATAAAAATTAGTGTCGATCACATTGTTACAATTTATTTAAGAGTATTTTAATAAATAAATTACTATTTCAGGAAATAGAACATTGCATTGACACATGGGTGGACCGAGTACAACTAATCACTTGCATATTTTATTTTTATTTTTTTTATTTTGATAACCCAAATTCCTAACTTGCGCCAGACTAATTCTGGACCTCCTAGACACCTGTTCCTAGCACCTAGGAGGGGGTAAATCGCGGGATATGCCTCAACCAACACCCAGGTTTCCAACAAGAACTGTACACTTCTGCGCACAAGTGCATATTCTATTTTTGTCACACACATTGGGAGGTTATGGCCCTTGATTTTTGTAGTAAATTAGAATTCATAAAATAATTAAATTCCTTTCAATTTTTGAATAATGAGTAATCTAATTATGCAACATCTAGTATATGTTTTTATATTTTTTAAAATGTTCATAACTTCAACATCCTACATATTTTAGGAGGAAAATATAGTGTAATTAATTCAATATTTACAGTATTTTGGGGAGAATATTATGAGAAAATATATTTTAGAAGAAAAATATTAAATATTTAATTTTATTTTTTGGGGAATTAAAATATGAAAACAAAATGAAACCAAACAAAGCCTAAGCATTTTTTAGCGTTGGGGATTTGGCAGGCAGCACTAGTTATTTTATTTTTATGGTTAATATTAGTTTTGAATGTAATGAAAAGTTATTTCTTTGGGAAAAGTCATGGCTGTAATTGAATATGATGTCCATTATGGAGAACTGAGTTTTGTAGAAAAAGTGAGAATAAAATTTTTCAGGAAATGAGATGTTGGTTTGGATTTCTGCTTTTTATTTAGAAATTTTAAGAAAAAAAAGTATAATGATAATGATTGATGTAATATATCTTTTTTGGAAGAATTGATTTAGTTAGATAGTTGATTTAAGAGAAAATATCATAAAACTTGTTTATTTGGCAATTTTTATGAAAAAATTCTACACTTGTTTAATGATATGGATTTTTACAATTATATTTTATTACTAAAATATATATTAACAAAACATAGAACAAAATAATTATATACATAAACGCATATTATATAATATGCATATGAGTATATTAATAGTATATGTATTGTAGTACTACACGCATATATTATATATTATAGACTTATAGTAAACAATATATAGCATATAATATTAATATTGTATAAAATTATAGTAACATATAGATATATATACACCTACACGCATATATATTAATTTCTGTATACATTTTATTAAAATACAAAAGTATTTCTATTACGTTATGTGTTATTTATATGTATTACTAAATGAATTGAACACACACACACATATATATAATTAAATTTATAAATTTATATATTATTGTAATGTATATATAGATACACGGTTCCCTGTGATTTGTGAGAAATTAGAATATGGTTTAGGACAAACATATATCAAACTCATATACATTAATATATGTATGTGATGCGACTAAAAATAAAGCATCAAATAAAATTATTTTTTTCTGCATATTTCTTCTAATTAGTAGTTTTACCAATAATTTGCAAAACAATAAAAAAATAGCAAAGAGTTAGAAGAGACACTGAGTTCTCCTACTGTAATTCTTCTGACGCTCAAGTTAAAAATTGAGTATATGGGAATAATCAAATATTAGAGACAATTATGACATGAATAATACCTCCCTCATTTCATGAAAATGGAATGAGAAGATATATTTATATAAGTAAACGAAAAGAATTCTCTTGCTTTCTTGAATTGACATCATATTGGTTGTTAATCAAGCAGATTAATTAATATAGGGTTCTCTTTTCTTATCAAATATTAAATAGAATCATTCTAGAACTCTACTAATTGTAACTTTACAACAGAACATATTACATTGTGATAAAATCCATTAGGCTCAATTAGTCAGACCAAATATAAGCCATATCATCTAAGCCCCTTACTTTACTGAGCTAAGGCATTAGATTAGATAGAGCAGAAACTCAGTCTCTCTAGAAACCGAGTCTCTCCACAATACTATAAATCCAGGCTAAATTAAGTATCTGAGTAGAACCAGAACAATTAGCAAAAGGCTACGCTCCAAAGAGGCCTGACGAGTTATCTCAACTCTATTCTCATCATAGGATTAAATTTGAGAATAAAACAATGTTCCTTGTCTGTAGATTTTTTTTTTTTCTTTTAAAGTTGAATCTAAATAGTATACAAACTAATTTCCACAACAAAGAAAATCATTTATCCGCTATTAAATGTCACCAAATCCGTTAATCAACAAATTAGCTCAATTTAGGGACAAATGAAGTAATGAATTCTGGTTTTACCACCAAACGAAATGGAGACATCAGTGAGGTGGGCCAAGTATTTACATATATTATTGGTTTTATGTCTTAGATTTGAGCAAGTAACAATCCTATTATGAAAAAGTGACTCAGTCAATTACCATTTGAAGAACTCCAAAGGAATCGAGTAAACCAGCATGTCTAGGGGGTTCTTTTGCATACTGTATGGAACATAATTTTGAAACGAATCTGAGTGATATGTGTCATCTAGCTGTTAGACTAGAATGCCTAACACCCCAATTAGATTGAGTGTATTATACACTTTTGCTTTTGTAAAGACAATCTTATTGGAAATCATATTAATAAAAAGACATTTTATTTATCTTATGTCTTGCATTCTTTATTTCTACACATTAAATAAAGTTTTTAGACCAAATTTAGTTATGGGGCATGGTCGCGCATATGATGGCGATCATGAAACATGCCTCTAAGGCTTTGGTCTTAAATAAGTTTCGAGTCGAGAGCTTTTTGAGATGGGACATCAAATACCTCACTAAGACTCGTACATATAATGCATGCTCGTGAGACAAATATGTCACATTCCATTGACATTAGCGTAGAGACGTAAGTGCATGTATGTGGGTGCTTGTTAGGGAATAAGTACACCAAATATGGCCCGCAAGAAATTCTTAGTTGGAGGCTTTGCCCGTCGAAATAAGAATTTATGTGTTGCGATAGTACACGACTAGTTCTCAGACTTGAGGCACAATGGTAGCCTTGTGTGCATCCTGCAGCACTTTGATATATTTTTTGATTGCTTGACAATCACAAAGGGGGTATGTTGGGTGTTGCACTGGTGTGCATGGAGGTTTGTAAGTGGTCAACATAAAATTCGACACTTGTCTTTTTAAACAAGGGAATCTCCTGTGTTTTCATAGTTCGTGATTCAAAGACCTTGGCCAATGCAGTATGAATTGTGATTCATCAAAAATTATTGGAACTTGAAATGGGATCACAATTATTGAATCATTTAGGGTTTCGACTTATAATCCATGTCTTAGATTCAATCAGGAGATTAGCTGTCGAAAGGACCGTACGTGTATGGTACTCGCAACTGAAATAGGTTTACTCGTTATTTCACCTAAGACTAGTTTGCCATGATTACTTGTTAGGTGTTTTCATGGATAGTGAGGTTTTTGGAATTAAGGAGTTGATTCCAACCAGATTAATTAATTGGATTAATTAATTGGAATAATTAATTAGAATAATTGTTATTCATAAGTTGCAAATGTTGCAAACCCACTACTAGCTTAGTATTGAACCTAAGAGGGTCACACATCTTTATGGAAAGTAACATTTCTAATTTTAGATTTTATCCAATGGTTGGAAATTAATTAATTAATACTGATCAATTAATTAATTAAGGGTTCTATTTAATTTAATGATTAAATTAAATTATTTAATTAAGTAATTGGATTATTTAATTGGACCTAATTTGATTAGGAAGCCCAATTGGAGTAAATTAAATTAATCAATTGGATTGATTAAATTGGGATTGAATCAATTGAATTGATTTGGGGATTTTTGAGTTCAAGCCCAAAATAAATGTGGATCACTTAAGAAGCCCACTAAAGTATGAAGAGAATAAATTAAATAAATATGATTTATTTAATTAACATATTTTAGATAAATAAATATAGTGACCAATTTTATGGGATAAAATAGGCCACTAAGATTTAATTTATGTATAAATATAATTATAGTATATATATATGATATATATCTATCTTGATATTATTTGAAGAGTTCAAATTAATATCAACAATGTATGTAGATAATTTTTATAATTAATATAGTTTCAAATTAGTCCACATACAATAGGAGAGAGAAAAGAGAAGAGTTTTTGCAAGATTTGGAATCCTTCCAAGATAAGGTTTTGAAGTAGTTCAAAATTGAAAAACTTTCCAAGAGTTGGAAAAGGATTAAAATTTTCAGCCCTATATATATGAGTCTCTCAACTTTTCTAAGTGAAAATTTCTAAGTCTCTCAACTAGCTAATAAGTTAAAAATTTTCTAAATCCTCCAACTAGCGTCATGAGGTGAAAATTTCTAAGTCCCTCAACTACGATGATGAGGTAAAATTTTTCTAAGTCCTCTAACTAGCCCAATAAGATGCAAATTTTGTAAGTCTCTCAACTAGCACAATAAGGTGAAAACTTTCTAAGTACCTCAGCTATTTTCATGAGCGCACAAGGGAAAACCCAACAAAAATCAACTACAACACCATCTACTCTCAGCTTATGATGGGTTATGATCCATAAAGGCCCAATAAACTAAGTCTAATGGGCCGAAATAATACCAAGACCTAATAGGCTAAGCCCATGAGGTTCACAATAAACAAAATTGGGTTGTAATGATATAGCTAAACCCATGGACGATTAAAGGCCCAAACCCATGAAGACTCCCATATCAACACTATAAATAACCCCAACTTTTATTATTAAAAGATACGCAAATAATTACACGTATAACTGCTCTCAAGTTTTCTGGCTTTCATTGACTTGCTCTAGAATTGACTTGAGCATTGAAGGGTTTTCGTCGGGTCAACCGTTAGAACTCCTAACGACTTTTTATGATGCAGACAGTAACCCACGCTGCAATTGACTTTCAGCTTGAAATTTCGAGAAAATGAGTAATACCACATCAATATGCAAGTATAATTTATCAAAAGACGTTAAACAATCTAATAACATTCTTAACAATATGATGTATTATATGATTTCACTTTCTTGAAAGTATGATGTATTGCGCATATATCTTATTGTTTGTATTGAGATGCATTTCAATATAAAAATAATAATAAATAAATAAAGTCAAAGAGTTTCTGATCCGAAGTAATAGTGCAACTTCTCAATTAAATTAAATTGATGGAATGTTCAAATAATCCAACAATGTAATTAGGAAAAACTGCATATTCAATGTCATAAACAAAATCTTCATAAAGAGAAGGGTCCTCGTTGAGAGAATAGTCTTGGCCATCTTGTCCAAGTGTATAAAACAATTATTTTGAGCATGCCATTATAAGAATTAACTATCATTTTTTATTTTTTAAGTGAAATTTCGCATTTAAGAGTTATCATAACAATTGAAACTGAGTAAAGTATGGGACAAGAGAATACACCATTTATATACTCTATGACATTATAGTCAAAAGTTCGAAACCAACTTGCCTCCCAAGTCCTGGTGCATTAGAAAATTATTTTTGTGTAACTAATGAAATTTATTTCATTCTTCCCTAAAAATTCATTAGCTAATAGTCATATCCAAACACTCGTGGGATTATAAAATTAATCTTGGTTATTTCATTCATTTGAATGACTTTAATAAGTAACTAAGGTTTAATACCAAGTCGCTGGTGTTTTCAGAAATTTGCCTTAAAGAGCATATAAAAAATTATCATGCTAACATATTCATCATGTAAACATTAGCCCTTTCTCAGGTATATACGTACCAATTCCACTAGGATTCTTATTCCCAAGTGGCGAGTCTAAATACCCTAGATTTCTTTGATTGCCATGTGCCTTAACGATTGGCACCCAAAAGTGATTTCCCAGTTAATGATACCAATAATGAATTATTTTTATTATTTCTTCCTCCTCTTGTCTCCGCAGTGTGGAAAAACAAATTTTCTTTTTAATCAAAAATTAAAAGTATTTCGAATAATAACTTTCTAGCATTGATTGGTTTTAATGATGCAATATACAAGATTCACAAATGAATTTATTGTCTCATGTCTGACCGATGATCACAAGTAATTAATCATTTATTTTTATAATTGTTATGTTTAGATGATGCTTACTAATTTTTGAGTACTCAATTAATCCATGTTTTTCATCCAATTAAACACAAGATCAATAATAAGATTAGATAACATATGTTGTCTAAGACCTTTCAAAGAGCAGCTGAATTGAGATTAAAAACTACGGATAAGAGAAGTAAATCATGCAATGGCAGGTGCATGTGCATGTGATATGAAAAAACAGAAGCTAATTGTATAGAATCTCCTATTTATTTTCAATTTGAAAATTCCCAAAAAATTTGTCTTCATAAAAAAATTGTGTAATTTCTTGTAGTCACGCCACAAAACCTTTGCATCCCTATTCGTAGTTATAGGCGAAACATTATTGTAAAAATACCAGTAAAAATTCCAAGGATAGTGGGATTCCTTTAATAAATTTCTAAGAATGAACAATGAATCTCAAGAAGGAATTGTGTTTGAAGTAAATATCACAATAATCAAGATAATACCCGGGAATTGAGTAACAAGAGCTGCAAGAGAATAACAATCAAATTGCAACCATTAACTTGGACGAGCGCGTAGCAAGGAAAAAAATCTTCACGTCATGCCTCAACTCACGAACGTTCCCACATAGTGTGCCATTTTGATGGGACCAAAAACAAGGCATCAAATAAAATTCTCTTTTTTTTGCATATTTTTCTGATTCATAGTTTTACTTATAATTTGTAAAACAACAAAGAATAGCAAAGAGTTAGGAGGTAGTTAAGTAATTTAAGTATGACATAAATAATACCTATAATCAGATATTAGATAAATTTAAATAATTATGACATAAATAATACCTCCCTTATTCCATAGAGGAGAAGATATATTTATATAAGGAGAAGAAGGTAGTTAAGTAAGGGAGAAGGATTCTACTTCCTTTCTTGAATTGACATCACATAGCAAATTGATTGTTAATCAAGCAGATTAATTAAGATAGGGTTCTCTTTATTTATTTAATATTAAGTAAAATTATTCTTGGACTCTGCTCATTAAAGCTTTAAAATAGTTCATATTCGTATTTGAGCCAAACTGTGATATTGTGACAAAATACCTTGAGCCCAATTAGTCAGCCCAAATTTAGACCACATTAATGTATATATATATACTACAAAAGTATAAACATCTGTACGAATGTCTATAAAATGGAAAAAAACACTATTAATGAATAATATATATGCCCTAAAATTCAATGGACATAATATTTTATGAGAAGATTAATTCCACCTGCAAACACACATCAATATCAAAGCAGCAGTGCCTATGAATTACTTAAAGAAGCAAAGACCACTTGGGGCTAACGGGATACACAAGCATATAAACAATACTAGTCATTCCTGCAAGAGTAAACATATTTATTTGAATCAAGTACATGCATAGCAACTGAGGCTGAACACATAAGTAGATAAGGAGATTAACAACACTCCACTAAATAATAGAACTCTCGTACATAATAGAGCATGTTGCATTTGAATGCATAAGTAAATGTAGCATGAATTGTGTTAGTTTAATACCTTTTGAGCATAAATTGTGCTAATTCAATATGAATACATAACGAAAAGATATATGAAATGTGGGTTTGTAGAGCATAACCTGAACCCTAAATCAGCAAGGGTCCTTAAGCTTTGGAGGAAGCTTGTTTTGGACAATTTCTGAACAATCCTTGGTCAAGCTCATATTTTTTATGTTCCTTCCAATTTTTTTTGTTTGAAAATATTTTCTTCAAAAACTTGGCATTTTTAGGCATTTGAAACAAAGCATCAACAAGAGGAATATTAATATGAAACTTCTTAAAAACTTTATGAAATTTCTTAAATTTCACATTGTGCACCTGCACGAGCATTTCTTGCACC
>CM033121.1:11858346-11917078 GCA_019321725.1 Paulownia fortunei | reverse complement strand
TCTTTGGGTCAATCATACTCTTGCATTCAGTCATACACCATCTATTGTAAGTTAATTGAGAATTTAGAAGTGCAAAAAGGAGAGTAAAAGCAAAGAGGAGTAGTTGGTGATCAATTACTGAAGTAATACCCGGTCTTAGGTATTTTCAGTTTCTTGACCCATACTATGTTTTATTTAGCATTTGGGGTCAAAATTTATTCTTACATTTGGCATCAAAGCAACTTAAATTATCTACCTTGGTGTTTTTTAAAACTTCTCTGTTCTGCTCTATTTGGCCGAATTGAATTTCTAAAAATCAGATTTTGAATTTTTTGTTGTTTTCTAAGCAAAACACGGTTAGAAATCATTCAAGAATCAAATTTCTAAGCTTTTTGTAATAAAAAACTTTATTTTGGCATAAAAAACCTCAAATTCTAGTCGGGTTGCATTTTAGGTCTGAAGCAGTTAAATGGACCTAGCTAGATGTTGAAGACGACGACTTTTTTAAAAGTTATCAATTTTTTTATTTGTCATTTTCAAAAAAGCCGTCTTTCCCTTCTGCCATTTAGGAAAGAACATGCAGCAAAGTTTATGCATAAAGTAAATAATGTGCGTAATATTATGTTTAACTATGCTATGTTGTTTATGTTTAATGTTTATTAATTTATTAGAACGTATTTGGTGCCTAATATAGTATATTGTGCTTAGTTAAATTATGCTATTCTCATAACACTTAAGTATGATAAAAGAAAATCCCATCGAAATTGATAATTTCATAACTCAGGAGCTTTATAAAAATCTCAATGTATTCAGGCAAATCTCGATTTTAAATGTTGATGCAAGTAGGCTCAGTCGATATAAGCTACCATACTTTTCAGTCTTAGCATAGAGTATATAAATCAGTCTAACAAGTTCATTTCTTTTACATGGTTTTGCTTTTTTTGTTTTGAAATTTTTTGTCCCGCTTAATTTTAAAATAACCTCAATACTTGAGGTTTCTTTATAAGCAAAATTATATATTAGTAGGATCATTTATTATGAATTTGTAACACCATAATATAATTTAATTGATGCATATCTTACGTCATGGGATTGATGCTTAACTCAATATTCAAATGTTTGCATACTAAGATTGACAACATTAAATGAGACAAGCACTATAAGTACGTACAGTTAAAAAGGACCTAGCCAATAACCTTAGGGCCCTTCTATTACGGACTTTCAAGGATTGGGTATATACTAGAGGTCTAAACTAAGTGTGTCCAAAAGAGTCTTAATAATAGTACGTCAATAACAAAATAAGTATTATGAGTTGTGTCTCATATACCATACCAACTTAGTCTATTTTAAGAAAAATAAAGCCCCAATTAATAGAAGTTCAATATTGGAACAAAAATTCCACATTCTCTCTCTTGGACAAATATTAAGTATCATTTTAATGTTTAGAAAATATTTAGAGAAAACACCTGCCAAGGTAAACGACCTAGTTTTACTTGTGGCCATGTTTTCAAATATAAATACAAAAATCAGACAACATCTCAAATACATTTTGGTCCAATAAAACTACTAGTGTAGGATTATGGCGTGATCAACTGATCCTTTTTTTACTTTTCCAGTTTCTTCACCAATGGATCAATTCATTTTTGTCCAGACGTTTGGCTATTAATGTTCAGATGTTCATGGTTGTTTCGAACATTACCTCATTGATTCGGATGAAAAACCTGTAATTGAAAGATGGGAGTATGTATAAATATATCTTATGATCTTTGGGTCAATCATACTCTTGCATTCAGTCATACACCATCTATTGTAAGTTAATTGAGAATTTAGAAGTGCCAAAAAGGAGAGTAAAATCAAAGAGGAGTAGTTGGTGATCAATTACTGAAGTAATACCCGGTCTTAGGTATTTTCAGTTTCTTGACCCATACTATGTTTTATATTAGCATTTGGGGTCAAAATTTATTCTTACATTTGGCATCAAAGCAACTTAAATTATCTACCTTGGTGTTTTTTAAAACTTCTCTGTTCTGCTCTATTTGGCCGAATTGAATTTCTAAAAATCAGATTTTGAATTTTTTGTTGTTTTCTAAGCAAAACACGGTTAGAAATCATTCAAGAATCAAATTTCTAAGCTTTTTGTAATAAAAAACTTTAATTTTGGCATAAAAAACCTCAAATTCTAGTCGGGTTGCATTTTAGGTCTGAAGCAGTTAAATGGACCTAGCTAGATGTTGAAGACGACGACTTTTTTTAAAAGTTATCAATTTTTTTATTTGTCATTTTCAAAAAAGCCGTCTTTCCCTTCTGCCATTTAGGAAAGAACATGCAGCAAAGTTTATGCATAAAGTAAATACTGTGCGTAATATTATGTTTAACTATGCTATGTTGTTTATGTTTAATGTTTATTAATTTATTAGAACGTATTTGGTGCCTAATATAGTATATTGTGCTTAGTTAAATTATGCTATTCTCATAACACTTAAGTATGATAAAAGAAAATCCCATCGAAATTGATAATTTCATAACTCAGGAGCTTTATAAAAATCTCAATGTATTCAGGCAAATCTCGATTTTAAATGTTGATGCAAGTAGGCTCAGTCGATATAAGCTACCATACTTTTCAGTCTTAGCATAGAGTATATAAATCAGTCTAACAAGTTCATTTCTTTTACATGGTTTTGCTTTTTTTGTTTTGAAATTTTTTGTCCCGCCTTAATTTTAAAATAACCTCAATACTTGAGGTTTCTTTATAAGCAAAATTATATATTAGTAGGATCATTTATTATGAATTTGTAAACCCATAATATAATTTAATTGATGCATATCTTACGTCATGGGATTGATGCTTAACTCAATATTCAAATGTTTGCATACTAAGATTGACAACATTAAATGAGACAAGCACTATAAGTACGTACAGTTAAAAAGGACCTAGCCAATAACTTAGGGCCTTCTATTACGGACTTTCAAGGATTGGGTATATACTAGAGGTAAAACTAAGTGTGTCCAAAAGAGTCTTAATAATAGTACGTCAATAACAAAATAAGTATTATGAGTTGTGTCTCATATACCATACCAACTTAGTCTATTTTAAGAAAAATAAAGCCCCAATTAATAGAAGTTCAATATTGGAACAAAAATTCCAACATTCTCTCTCTTGGACAAATATTAAGTATCATTTTATGTTTAGAAAATATTTAGAGAAAACACCTGCCAAGGTAAACGACCTAGTTTTACTTGTGGCCATGTTTTCAAATATAAATACAAAAATCAGACAACATCTCAATACATTTTGGTCCAATAAAACTACTAGTGCAGGATTATGGCGGTGATCAACTGATCCTTTTTTTACTTTTCCAGTTTCTTCACCAATGGATCAATTCATTTTTGTCCAGACGTTTGGCTATAATGTTCAGATGTTCATGGTTGTTTCGAACATTACTCATTGATTCGGATGAAAAACCTGTAATTGAAAGATGGGAGTATGTATAAAATATATGTTATGATCTTTGGGTCAATCATACTCTTGCATTCAGTCATACACCATCTATTGTAAGTTAATTGAAATTTAGAAGTGCCAAAAAGGAGAGTAAAAAATCAAGAGGAGTAGTTGGTGAGCAATTACTGAAGTAATACCGGTCTTAGGTATTTTCAGTTTCTTGACCCATACTATGTTTTATTTAGCATTTGGGGTCAAAATTTATTCTTACATTTGGCATCAAAGCAACTTAAATTATCTACCTTGGTGTTTTTTAAAACTTCTCTGTTCTGCTCTATTTGGCCGAATTGAATTTCTAAAAATCAGATTTTGAATTTTGTTGTTTTCTAAGCAAAACACGGTTAGAAATCATTCAAGAATCAAATTTCTAAGCTTTTTGTAATAAAAAACTTTAATTTTGGCATAAAAAACCTCAAATTCTAGTCGGGTTGCATTTTAGGTCTGAAGCAGTTAAATGGACCTAGCTAGATGTTGAAGACGACGACTTTTTTAAAAGTTATCAATTTTTTTATTTGTCATTTTCAAAAAAGCCGTCTTTCCCTTCTGCCATTTAGGAAAGAACATGCAGCAAAGTTTATGCATAAAGTAAATACTGTGCGTAATATTATGTTTAACTATGCTGTGTTGTTTATGTTTAATGTTTATTAATTTATTAGAACGTATTTGGTGCCTAATATAGTATATTGTGCTTAGTTAAATTATGCTATTCTCATAACACTTAAGTATGATAAAAGAAAATCCATCGAAATTGATAATTTCATAACTCATGAGCTTTATAAAAATCTCAATGTATTCAGGCAAATCTCGATTTTAATGTTGATGCAAGTAGGCTCAGTCGATATAAGCTACCATACTTTTCAGTCTTAGCATAGGTATATAAATCAGTCTAACAAGTTCATTTCTTTTACATGGTTTTGCTTTTTTTGTTTTGAAATTTTTTCCCCCTTAATTTTAAAATAACCTCAATACTTGAGGTTTCTTTATAAGCAAAATTATATATTAGTAGGATCATTTATTATGAATTGTAACACCATAATATAATTTAATTGATGCATATCTTACGTCATGGGATTGATGCTTAACTCAATATTCAAATGTTTGCATACTAAGATTGACAACATTAAATGAGACAAGCAATATAAGTACGTACAGTTAAAAAGGACCTAGCAATAACCTTAGGGCCCTTCTATTACGGACTTTCAAGGATTGGGTATATACTAGAGGTCTAAACTAAGTGTGTCCAAAAGAGTCTTAATAATAGTACGTCAATAACAAAATAAGTATTATGAGTTGTGTCTCATATACCATACCAACTTAGTCTATTTTAAGAAAAATAAAGCCCCAATTAATAGAAGTTCAATATTGGAACAAAAATTCCAACATTCTCTCTCTTGGACAAATATTAAGTATCATTTTATGTTTAGAAAATATTTAGAGAAAACACCTGCCAAGGTTAAACGACCTAGTTTTACTTGTGGCCATGTTTTCAATATAAATACAAAAATCAGACAACATCTCAAATACATTTTGGTCCAATAAAACTACTAGTGTAGGATTATGGCGGTGATCAACTGATCTTTTTTACTTTTCCAGTTTCTTCACCAATGGATCAATTCATTTTTGTCCAGACGTTTGGCTATTAATGTTCAGATGTTCATGGTTGTTTCGAACATTACCTCATTGATTCGGATGAAAAACCTGTAATTGAAAGATGGGAGTATGTATAAAATATATTCTTATGATCTTTGGTCAATCATACTCTTGCATTCAGTCATACACCATCTATTGTAAGTTAATTGGGAATTTAGAAGTGCCAAAAAGGAAAGTAAAATCAAAGAGGAGTAGTTGTGATCAATTACTGAAGTAATACCGGTCTTAGGTATTTTCAGTTTCTTGACCCATACTATGTTTTATTTAGCATTTGGGGTCAAAATTTATTCTTACATTTGGCATCAAAGCAACTTAAATTATCTACCTGGTGTTTTTTAAAACTTCTCTGTTCTGCTCTATTTGGCCGAATTGAATTTCTAAAAATCAGATTTTGAATTTTTTGTTGTTTTCTAAGCAAAACACGGTTAGAAATCATTCAAGAATCAAATTTCTAAGCTTTTTGTAATAAAAAACTTTAATTTTGCATAAAAAACCTCAAATTCTAGTCGGGTTGCATTTTAGGTCTGAACCAGTTAATAGACCTAGCTAGATGTTGAAGACGACGACTTTTTTAAAAGTTATCAATTTTTTTATATTTGTCATTTTCAAAAAAGCCGTCTTTCCTTCTGCCATTTAGGAAAGAACATGCAGCAAAGTTATGCATAAAGTAAATACTGTGCGTAATATTATGTTTAACTATGCTGTGTTGTTTATGTTTAATGTTTATTAATTTATTAGAACGTATTTGGTGCCTAATATAGTATATTGTGCTTAGTTAAATTATGCTATTCTCATAACACTTAAGTATGATAAAAGAAAATCCATCGAAATTGATAATTCATAACTCAGGAGCTTTATAAAAATCTCAATGTATTCAGGCAAATCTCGATTTTAAATGTTGATGCAAGTAGGCTCAGTCGATATAAGCTACCATACTTTTCAGTCTTAGCATAGAGTATATAAATCAGTCTAACAAGTTCATTTCTTTTACATGGTTTTTGCTTCTTTTGTTTTGAAATTTTTTGTCGCCTTAATTTTAAAATAACCTCAATACTTGAGGTTTCTTTATAAGCAAAATTATATATTAGTAGGATCATTTATTATGAATTTGTAACACCATAATATAATTTAATTGATGCATATCTTACGTCATGGGATTGATGCTTAACTCAATATTCAAATTTTGCATACTAAGATTGACAACATTAAATGAGACAAGCATATAAGTACGTACAGTTAAAAAGGACCTAGCCAATAACCTTAGGGCCTTCTATTACGGACTTTCAAGGATTGGGTATATACTAGAGGTCTAAACTAAGTGTGTCCAAAAGAGTCTTAATAATAGTACGTCAATAACAAAATAAGTATTATGAGTTTGTATTCAATACCATACCAACTTAGTCTATTTTAAGAAAAATAAAGCCCCAATTAATAGAAGTTCAATATTGGAACAAAAATTCCAACATTCTCTCTCTTGGACAAATATTAAGTATCATTTTATGTTTAGAAAATATTTAGAGAAAACACCTACCAAGGTAAACGACCTAGTTTTACTTGTGGCCATGTTTTCAAATATAAATACAAAAATCAGACAACATCTCAAATACATTTTGGTCCAATAAAACTACTAGTGTAGGATTATGGCGGTGATCAACTGATCCTTTTTTTACTTTTCCAGTTTCTTCACCAATGGATCAATTTATTTTTGTCCAGACGTTTGGCTCTTAATGTTCAGATGTTCATGGTTGTTTCGAACATTACCTCATTGATTCGGATGAAAAACCTGTAATTGAAAGATGGGAGTATGTCCTGCATAGGACCCATCAGATCCATGTGTAGAAGTTCCAGAATCCGTGATGTACCTACATGTTGGAACATAGAATGGGACACGCATTTCTATTTTTCCAGTTGACACAGACCACAGACACCATCCTTTTTCTTACTCAGTTTTAGCACTCCAAAACTGCACCTGTATTCACAAGTTTAGATAAACTTTTCAAATTTAAGTGCTCAAGCTTCTGGTGCTAAATCTCAGTCTCATCATGTGTGGCATTCAAATAGGTCATCTGATGTTCTAGCAAGTAACAATTGTCTGATGACCTTTTACCTGTCATAAAACAACAGTTAGTATTATCAAAAATCTGACATAAATCTTTTGTAAAATGAATAAATAGATTTTGATCACATAATTGACTAATACTAATCAAGTTTGTCTTAAGGCCTTCAATTAAAAGCACATTCTTTAGTCTAGGTAAACCTTTAACATCAAGTGTACCCTTACCAAGAATCTGACCAGAAACTCCATCCTCAAAAGTCACACGACCTTTCTCAATACTTTGAAAGTTTGATAAGTCATTTTTGTTACTAGTTCTGACCAGAAACTCCATCCCCAAAAGTCACACGACCTTTCTTAATACTTTGAAAGTTTGATAAGTCGTTTTTGTTACTAGTCATGTGCCTAGAACAACCTCTATCAAAGTACCAAGATTCACAAGTAGATGCTTTCAAGGAATATTTACAATATTACACCTAAGATCAGATTTCCCAATCCAAATTCTACATGGAAAATTATCTTTTAGTTGGATCTTAATTTTTGGTGTGTGTTTATAAGCATATTTTGGTCCATGTTCAAACTATCTAGAGAACGATGTTCTAACATGCTTTGCATTCCACAAGTCATTTTTCAATTTGAAACACTTAGGATGTATATGACTAGGAATATGACAGTAATGACATATTGGTACATACCTTCTTGGTCGAGGTTTTTGAAAAACCTTTTTCTTACCAGAATCAAAGATGGATACTTTTGCTACAATACTTTTCACAAATCTAATCTTCGATTTAAGATCCATCTTTGTGTTTGAACACTCACAAATATATCCTATACCTTGACAATTTCCTCCAATTTTTCCAGTACAGAGAATCTCATCAAGTTTGGTTTTACCAGTATTTATTCTAGACAAAAAGGCTTTGGCCATTTCTAGCTCAGCAGTAGTGCTCTTGAGCAACATATCTTTTTCAACAATTTATCCATCTAATGACTTGTTTGTCTTACAGACTTCAAGCCATTTTTTGTACATCAGTCTACACATTGTTTGAATGTCCTCATCACTTGGCTCTTCTTCATCACTACTGCAGTCAGGAATCTCATCAGTAGAAAAAATTTGAACTTCTAAAATAGTGTTAGTACTAGTTTCTGAAATACGCGATGTTCCAACTGGTGTTTAAATATGACTTGTGATATAACATTTTCCAGACTGGACAATTACATCTTGTTTAGCAGATAAAGCAACACGGTTGCTCACAATATCATCACGTTCTTCCTGATTGTCATCTGAATCAACATCACTCCAAGTTATGTTTAGTGACTTTTCCTTCTTCTTCTTGACAGTGTTTGCACATTCTGATTGAATGTGTCCATACCCTTCACACTCTCTGCATTGGATCCATTTGTCTTTCCTGTCATTGGAAATGAAAAAGAATTAGAAGCACTTTCATATCTAGTAGTATCAAAATTATTCCCTCCTTTAGATTTCTAGGTTTTCAAAAACTTTTGAAAATTTTGTGTAAGAAGAACCACTGGATCAGTCATGTCCTGATCATCAGTTTGAGCATCATCTTTGGTTTCATGAGATTCAACTTGCAGTGTAATTCCCTTGTCTTTCTGCCTTTTGTTTTGTTTCAAATTCATCTCGAATATCTTTTAGTGAGCCCATAAGTTCATCAAGACGCATAATGGTCACATTTTTGGCTTCCTCGATGGCAGTAACTTTGTGAGCAAACCTATCAGGTAGGGATCTTAGTGTCTTCCTCACCAGCTTTGTGTCATCATACTTTTCACCTAAGGCATGCCACTCATTTGTAGTGTCACAAAGTTTGGCATTGAAGTTAGCAATGGTTTCGTTATCTTCCATCCCGAGGTCTTCAAATCTGGAAGCTAACATTTGCAGCTTAGAAAGTTTGACGGATGTTGTTCCTTCATAAGCTACTTGAAGTATGTCCATGCTTCCTTAGCAATTTCACAGGTTGCAATCAACCAGAATTGGTTGGAGTCAACAACGCTGAAACTAGCATTCAGAGCATTGGAATTGCAACTTGCAAGTTCATTGTCCAATGCTGTCCACAAATCTTCGGGCTTGAGAATAACTTCCTTTTTCTCATTCTCCATAACTAGATGTTGCCAACCAAAGACAATAGATTTCCATGCCTTCTCGTCAATAGATTTTATGAAGGCTCTCATTCCAGCTTTCCATATGAGTAGTTGGAACCTTCCAATAATGGTAGACACGAAATCGAATCTCATTCTCAGAAGATATTCATATCTGCAAAGATTCGATAACAAATTAATCCAAGATCTCACTAAGTATATCTAGTGCTTGCTACTAATGCCACTTGTTAGAATTTATTATCGGGTTTAATTAATTCGATTAAATAGTTTACTAGATTTGTTATGTTCCAATTAATGTTTGAATAAAGATTAGAACATAAAACTACATGCACAACGGAATTTAAAATTGACACAGTAATTTTAACGAGGTTCGGATCTCAATATCCTACTCCTCGAGGCCACGCTCAGAGATAAAACAATTCACTATCAATGAAGTTTAACATAATAAAATAATAGGACTTATAACATAAAACCAAAGACTCCATCTTTATTTTGACGTCGTTCTTGTATTACTTCACCAATAAAGTTGTTTGTGAGATCCCCTCGACTTGAATCTGCCTCGTTGAACTCTCTTCAACGTTGACCTCCCATCAAAATGACCTCCAGAGAACTCACCTCCTTCTCCCGAAGGATGTTCAATGTGTTGTTCCGATATAGTCTGGAACAGACTTAAATCTCTAGTGTTGGCTTGAAACTTAAATTTCAATCACAATCTTTTGTGTACTGGAGGGGGAATCGGCTGCCTATATTCTCTGGATTTCTTCTCTAAAATCAACAGTTCAAACTAATGTGTGTTTGTGTTTAAATACACAAAACACTCTAATTGATTCCTAAACAAATACAAGGAAAGATTCCTAGTCTATTACAAAGACTTTTCTTCCATAATTCTACCATTAACTACCGTGTAATAATCTGAATCTTGGAGTTCAAGATTACAATAATTTCTTTCTCTAAATAACGAAGCACGATTTCTTGGAAGATAGGAAATTTGTCAAGTCTCCTCTTCATAAGGCAAGTCCATAATAACCCTATTTCTTTTCCAATTGGACATAAAATCATTAAAAGACATCTTGTCAATTTATTTCCATAAATACTACAAGCTTGTATTTAATAAATCAATCCAATATGGTAAGTAAGAGAGTTTGATTCCTACAAGGAAACAAATAAGCAAGAGTTAGTTTAGCATTAAAACTCTATTTAAACATACAAAACCTAACCTACCTTAATTAGAAGACTTAATAAATTGCACTTACCATTTTGATCAATTAATGCCAATTAAACTGCATAAGTCACATGGATTTAACACATTCTATTTAAACTTAGACTTGGATTTCCATAGGAAGATAAAATTAGTGGAGAAAAGAGCTGAGGATGTTGAAGAAAATTGCAGATGCTGGTGATATAAGGAGAAGGATCGAAAGCTAGGAGAAGAAAATAATAGAAAAACAAAGGAAAAAACTTTAAAGAAGAAAATAGAAAATAGGTAGAGGTAGAAGTTTGCGCTGGCAGTTGCACTTTTGAAATTTTATATGCTAATGGAAAAGAATGAAGTGTAATGCGATGCGAGGTAGGTTCAAAGCAAGAGTTGTGCCTTTGAAATCTTGTCAAACCACTTTACCTATTATACGTATGTGGTCATAATATTGAGATAGGGAAACAAATATGATATTTGTTTAATTAATTGATATTCTAAGATGCTTCTAGTGCTATAAAAGTTTTAACTTTGCCGCTCTCACTCTCCCACTCCTACGTCTGCTCCTGCTTCCATCTTTGAGCCTTAGGTACTTTCCTTTGTTTCCGTATACTAACTTGTACATGATGCTGGAGGTGGGAGTGATAAGGGTCAATCTAGCTAAGTTTAAGCAATTTCAATGGCGCCAATGAAGGAAAAGACAGAGAAAAATGCAAACTGAATTAGGATTTTAGCAATTGAGTGAACTGATTGTTGAAAATAATTTGTAATTCTAATTAAATAATTCCACCAATAAGAGGTTGACATGTGCTGGATTTAAATTCCTTAATGGAAAGTTTTCTTAATTCAATAGGTAATGGTAACTTTTGGATGCAGCTGAATATCTTGATCAATAAGAGGTTTTGGTGACAATTAGCAACCAATCAAATTAGTCCATGAAGATGGTTTGCGTGAGGAGCAATTTTGAAGACAAGGCTTTTAGCTTTCTATCACAGACGTGCATTTGCCTCCAATTCATCCAATCAAATGCAAGATCTTTGCGTTGAAGAAATACTTGCATTGCATGCACGAACAACTATGAGCTGCGTACTACTTATATCATCAATCCTTAAGGCCTACGATTGTGTATGAAATCATCCATTGAGGAGCTGATGTTGGGCGGCAGAATGCTCTATAAATAGAGCTTATATTCAACATATTTTGTAACATAGAAGATAGAGAGAGCAATACCAATATAGAGAGCATAGTAGAGAGAAAAAAGAGTGAGCTGAGGGTGAAAATTAAAATAGAAAGATAGAGTGAAATTCCCAAGGTTTTAGTGCATGAATTTTGGAAGAATATTGTAAAATTGCAATTCAAATATATATTTAGCCTCCAATTTATTCATTCTCTCTTCTAATTTATATTTACACCCAACAGAATTGTGGCATCAAAGCCACCCTTGGTTTGATAACTCCTCCTATACACAAAAATGGCATCAACCAATAAAGAGCTTGCTTTCACATATTCCCAACAAGGTATTCCTATCTTTGTTGGTCAAGATTACGAGTTATGCAGTGCCTTGATGTGGACATTATACGTGTCCCATGAACTTTGGGATATTGTTGAAGATGGGGATAATACATATACTTTGGAGGAGGAAGCCGTGCTAAACAAAAGTAGAGAAAAAACAGCATAAAGAGAACAAAGACCAAAGATGCAAGAGCCTTGTCCCTTAT
Organism: Paulownia fortunei; assembly: GCA_019321725.1. Taxonomy (NCBI): domain Eukaryota; kingdom Viridiplantae; phylum Streptophyta; class Magnoliopsida; order Lamiales; family Paulowniaceae; genus Paulownia; species Paulownia fortunei. Next base: position 11,904,872 of record CM033121.1, on the reverse strand, counting down.
GCACCAAGGGGTAAATTGATCAATCCTTTCGCACATTACGGGTGTTAAAACATCAAAAGATTAATGACAAATTCTGAAAAATCAATTTGGAGGATATGAAAAAGTTATCTATAACAAATTGCAAAATTTATGGTGAGATTTTGATAATTTGGCTATGAAATATAGCGAAAATTTGCAAGAATTCTTTTCTAAAGTTTCTATAGTTGTCCAGCAAATCAGAGGATATGCCGATACTGTTGAAAAAGTGCTATGAAGTTTGCGAGCAAAGTTCGAGCATATAATTGCTGCCAATGAAGAATCCAAAGATTTGTCAAAATTATCTTTAGATAAACTTATGGTATCACTAGAAGAGCATGAAAAAAGAATGAGTAGATTTTCAAGTCAAAGCTTAGAGCAAACCTTTCAAGGAAAGGTTAATATTTTGGAGCAAAAAAATCAGCAAGATGGCCAGAAGAACAACTCAGTGCAACAAGGTACAAGAGGCAGATGTCGTGGTAGATATCAAAACTTCCAGATACGAGGACCAGAAGAAGAGGTATTTCTAATCCAAGAAATTTTAATCAAAATTCAGATTTGTATTGCCGAATATGTAGAAAGAACAACCACAATACAAAAAATTACCGAAATAAATGTAAAAGGTGCATAAATGTACAATATGCATATACAAATGCATATTTAAATTTAAATTTAATTGATGCATAATATTGATGTCATGTTGTAAAGCATGAAAAAAAAAATTAAATCGATATATTATGTATCAAAAACGAATTAGTATTGAGAAAGATATTTTTTTTGCTGGAAATTAGTGTCCACCGGAAAAGCGCGCCGGAGAATGGCTGCCCACGAGGCGTTGAATTTTTCCTTTATTTAAAAAAAAAAAAAAAAAAAGGAAGAAGGTTGCTGCTGCTGCACCATGTGGCGCAGCAAGAGAAACAAAGCCAGCTGCCACTGGTAGGGGTGATCATGGTGCGGTTTTGCGGTTTTTTTAACTATTTTCAAACTGAATTGGCATATGCGGTTTTGTTGGAAAATAATTTCAAATTACGATCTTGTCAAATAAAACAAAAGTGCGGTTTTAAGCGGTTGCGGGCAGTTTGACGGTTTTTTACCAATAAAAAAAATTATTAAGTTCTAAAAAATTAAGACATTAACACAAAATCATTTGAACATGAAAATAACACCATGATTTTTTGAATCTTGGAGGTTTTTGAATTATTAAAAATTATATGAGAGATACCCTAAAGAGGGCAAAATGATGATTTTGCCCTTACTTGTCCACCTAGCAGCGCCCATTCTGTCCAAGGCAGTGCCTGCAGCGCTTAGGCGCTAGGCGCTGCACTTGCTACCTAAAATCCAACTCTGCAGCGCTAGTAACCTCTTTCAACCGATTTTTTACTATATTCAATACCAAAATGGCTTTTGGTGTCTTCATATAAATTGTATCCCTATGTCTTAGTTTTCTATATCTTCATGTATCAGCTCAATATGACATATGTAGAGTGAGTTATGCCCAAAATACCAAAAATGTGTCATACTAGAAATTTTCAGTCAAGTGCAGCCTATTTAACTTGATTTTTCTCATTGAAATAGAAATAACTGGATTTCATGGTAAACATAAAAGTTATATATCTATCTCTTGGATTTCCAATGGTTCAAGAAACAAGTAAAAATGATATTTGAGAAAAAAATTATTATTGAGATACGAACACTGCCCTCAATAGCACCAAAGAACGAATTATTCAAAATTTTAACCAAGTTTTATGTTTCTTTTCATTTTCTTCTGATTTTGCTATTAACTATAATGTTTCAAACTAAATATATAAAAAGTAACATAAACACTCAAAAACTAATCAAAAAGTTAAGCAAATGGTACTTAATTAATAGATATAAAATCCACTTATCAATGGTTGTTGCTCTTGTTTTTTATCTTAAGTCTTAAGATTGAAAGATGTTAGTTGGAAGAAAGAATAATCAGCTTAATTATTAAGATTTTGTATAATAGGTTAATTACAAAATTACTCTTTTAAGATATAAATAGGCGGTTCAATTTTTTACGCTTTTTTTAGCGCCCAAACCGCCACCGCACCGCTAAAACGGTGCGGTTTTTGTTTCGTATTTTAAATTGTGGTTTTTATAAAAAATCAATATTAACGGTGCAGTGCGGGATGGTTCGGGCGATTTTTAAAAAATTATGATCACCCCTAGCCACTGGCGCCTGCCAGCTGGCGGCCCAGTGGCGTGCGGGCCAGGGGCCCGCGAAAAAAAAAATGAAAATATTGCCAAATGGGCAGAATTTAATTTTTATTTTTTCTGGCCTATTTGAACATATAGAATTTATTTTTTTTAATTCTAGAATTATTTTTTAGGCTTAAATTTTTTTTAATTGCATTTTTTTTGTGATTATGCTATTTTATCCAATACGATTATTTATCAATATGCATAAAATAGGAGTTGACATTCTGGGTGCTCATGTACGTTATGTTTTTATAATTATTTTATTTGAGACATAATTAATAAAAATTGTGGTAATACGGTATTCCAATTTTAGATTTATATAGTAGGTCTTGAAAAATGTAATTTTTTTTTTGCATGTATTCAAGAGGCCATTTTTTTTGGAGGCCATGCATATATTTTTTTTTGGATATGTTTCGTTAATTACCACCATAGGCCAATAATTGTCTCGACATGATGCACCAAATTTCAAATCAAGATTATTATTCGTATTTAATGTATGCATTTTTTTATAGATATTTTTAATTTTATTCATGGATCAGTAATTTTTTATTGTGATTTTTAATTCGATGGGAGATGATTACTAGCCTTGATGGCGAAATTTTTGATTTAACTGAATTAAAAAAAATGATAAATATTTACTTGGATTCGGATAAAAATTTAGACCAGTACCTAACTTATTGTGCATATTATACAGTAATGGATGCCCAAGTAGCTTTTTCTGATCTCTATGGTACTTGCAAACTTGATGGCCAGAACTATGCAATGTGGTATAGAAAAATTCAATTTTTGTTGCACAAAGAAAAGATCATTGATCATCTCACCAATACTATGCCTATGCCAACTGAGCCAGAAAATGGACCAACTGCTCAATATCGTCGCGATATGGACGCGTACAATAAGTGGGTGGATCAATATAAGAGTGTGCGCTTTACTATATTGACCTGCATGCACGATAATCTAATCTGTGAGTTTGAACAGTATCCTATAGCTAGAGAGTTGTGGGATGTGTTGAAGGTCACATACAGTAGCACTTAGGCTACAAGACTAAGGGCACTAACCCTTAGGTTCAACCAGTGCGTGCTTGACCCAAAACACTCGATGACCCAACATCTTAATGTGATGAAGGATATGATTTAAGAGCTTCAAAATGCTGGAAGTGAGCTCACTGATGAACAACAAGTTTTGGTTGTCCTAAGGTCGCTACCTGAGCAGACTTGGGGACATGTTAAGCTTGTGCTTACGCATAATGAGCAAATCCAGACATTCGATAGTGTCACCAGTCATCTCAAGCTTGAGGCTGACCGTCGAGAGTCGGAGTGAGCCCAAGCAGCAGCTCTTGTCGCACATGCTGGACAGCGTAAGCCCAATAAAGGCAAATGCTGGAACAAGCAGAAGGATGCTGGACAAAGCAGTGGTCAAAGCCAGAACTTGGCCCCATAAGGTGACAAGTCTATGAAGCGTCACCGAGGCAAGAGGGGTGGAAAGAAGAAAGATAAGTGTTTTAACTGTGGAAAGTTGGGTCACTTCGCTCGTGATTGCACTGAGCCAAAGAAGGTAAGACCCACTCCTAGCTCTCTTAGTTCATTCATATGTTTGCATGTTTTTGTTGCTAATTCTCTCCTTGATTGGATAGTAGACACAGGGGCAACAAAACACGTGACAAGGGATCGATCAGGATTTGTAGATTATCATCGAGTGTGAGCATGCAGCCATTACATTGCTATGGGGAATGGCGCACAAGAGGAGGTTCTTGGAGTTGGGTCATACCAGCTCAAGCTCGGCACTGGGCGAGAGCTACTCCTTAGTGATGTGCAATATGCACCTAGCATTCGATGTAATTTACTTTCAGTTAGTGCACTTTCTCAGCATGGTTTTTCTTTCGTGTTTGAGCGAACCAGCTTGTCTATTTTTTATGGCAAAGACCTTTATGGCTTAGGATTTATGAATAATGGATTTTTCATGTTAGAATTATCCAATGATTGCATTTCTTATATTTCTTTGACTTTTGATGCTATTTCCGATTCTATTAAGTGGCATGCAAGATTAGGGCATATAGGACAAGAAAGGATGACTAGGTTAGCTCGAGAAGGTTTTTTAGGCCATCTCGCTAAAGTCAACCTTCCTGTGTGTGAACCATGTCTGGTAGGAAAAGCTTGCCGGAAGCCTTTTAGAAAGGCAAAGAGGGCTACTAATCCTCTAGAGTTAGTCCACTCAGATATATGTGGACCCATGAATGTGAGGGCACGACATGGTGCATTCTATTTTCTCACTTATATTGATGATTATTCGCACTATGGGTCAGTATATATCTTGTCTCATCGGTCAGAAACGCTTGATTATTTTAAGCAATTCTTGGCAAAGGTTGAGAACCAAAGAGATAGGAACCTCAAAATTTTACATACTAACATAGGGCGAGAATATTTGTCTGATCAGTTTAGACAAATGTGTAAAGAAAAAGGGATCATCAGACAATTGATGATTCCACACACTCCGCAACAAAATGGGGTTGCAGAAAGAAGGAATCGCACACTTCTGGATATGGCCATATCAAAAATCTTCCAATATCATTTTGGGGTGATGCAATTTTGACTGTTGCCTACATATTGAACCGTGTGCCTTCTAAGTTAGTTCCTTCACCCTATGAGATGCGGCATGGCAGAAAGCCTAGTTTAGAAGGCTTGCGCCCTTGGGGGTCGGCTGGGTTTGTTTACAACACTTCTCATAAGCATGGGAAGCTTGGCCCTAGAGCGGTCAAACATATCTTTATAAAGTATTGTGATCACTCAAAGGGCTATGTGATGTACGGTGAACACCCTGGTGGAGAAATGATTGAGATTGAGTCCCGTGATGTGAATTTCCTCGAGGAGGTTTTTCCGACCATCAGTGAAGTCAAAGGGGCCCTTGAACTGTATGAGTTGTAAGATCCTCAAGGTGGCGCTCCAATCCCTGGCGAGGGTGAGGCTTCGCAGCCTTATCTAATAATTGACAGGGATAATGCAAGCGATCTTAAATTCAGTGGGAGTGACCCACTGGAAGAAGACTCTCAAAATCCACAAGCGTGTAAGAGCAAATATGGAAATATACCCCGTCGGCGTTATGAAATCGAAGGAGAATCTTTCATGTGTGCTTCTGTGGATGTTGATGAGCCAGCCACTTATGAAGAGGCTATGACTTCTCCGAATGCAAATGAGTGGATAGCTGCTATGAAAGAAGAGTTGAGCTCGATGGCTAAGAACCATGTTTGGGAGCTAGTCGATCTTCCATCTGGACGCAAGAACATTGGGAACAAATGGGTTCTAAAGGTCAAGCGAAAGTCAGATAGATCAATCAACAAGTATAAAGCTCGACTTGTGGCGAAGGGTTATACCCAAAGAGAGGGTATAGATTATGAAGAGACATTCTCCCCAGTGGTGAGGTTTGCCTCTATTCGCCTCATATTAGCCATTGTCGCCCACCTAGATCTGGAATTATTTCAGATGGATGTCAAGACAGCATTTCTCAATGGAGAGTTGGACGAGGAGATCTGCATGAATAAACCTATAGGATTTCAGGAAATGGGACAAGAGCGCAAAGTATGCCGCTTGAAATGTTCTATTTATGGACTGAAATAATCATCCAGACAGTGGTACCATAGATTTCATCGAGCTATCACTACGATAGACTTTACGATGATCGAGGAAGACCATTGTGTGTATGTCAAGAGAAGTGGGAGGAATTTCTTAATACTCTCACTGTATGTGGACGACATTTTGTTGGCTGTGAATGATATGGAGATGATTGTCGCCACTTAGAAGTGGTTGTCCTCTACTTTTGAGATGAAGGACATGGGAGAAGCTGAATACATACTTGGTGTTAAGATACACCGGGATCGTCTAGAGAAACTCTTGAGTTTATCTCAAGAGGCTTATATCAAGAGGATTATAGAACGCTTCTGTATGCATAATGCTAATTCTGTTGACACACCCATGGATAAGAACTGTGTTCTTAGCAAAGAATTGTGCCCTAAGACAGAAAAAGAAAGGGAACGCATGGCTAAGGTTCCATATGCGAGCGCGGTAGGAAGTCTGATGTACGCAATGATGTGTACTCGACCAGACCTGTGCTTTGTAGTTGGAATGATGAGTAGATATCAAAGTAATCCTGGACACGACTATTAGGCCGTGGTTAAAAGGATACTTAGATATTTGAAGGGAATAAGTGATCTCGCTTTGTGCTACCATGGAGGTAGTTTAAAGCTAATTGGATATAGTGATGCTGATGGATCAACGGATAGAGATGAGCGAAAATCTACATCGGAATATGCATTCTTATTGGGAGGCGCTGCTATCACTTGGTGTAGCAAGAAGCAGTCATTTATCTCTTTATCCACCATGGAGGCCGAGTACGTTGCTTGTACATCAGTAGTCCAAGAGGCTATTTGGTTGAGGAGATTCCTGCAGAGTCTATGCGTTGCGGCGCATGTTGATGATGCAGTTGTTGTCTATTGTGATAATACAGCTGCACTAGCATATGCTAAGGATCCCAAGTATCATGGGGACTAAGCATATTGACACCAGATATCACTTCATTCGAGAGAGCATTGCGCAAGGTCAAGTTGTTCTCAGGCATATTCCTACTAGCGATATGGTCGTTGATCCTTTTACTAAGCCTTTGCGTAGAGATGTGTTCCAAAGGCATGTTAGTAGTATGGGACTTCGTAGGATTTAAGTTTATAAGCCTGTATTGATTAATGAGATTTTTTTCTTGTTAAATTTGTTAGTGTACTAAGTCTATTATGAATGTCACCAAGCTTAGATTAACCCACTCACGGGCAATCACCCTAGCGCTTTGACAGCGAGCAGAATGAGACTCAAAGATCATGTTCGCACCATTAGGAGGGGCGCAAATGATCGCCTTGATGCTTGGAATAGCGAGGAAGGTTAAATTTTAATTCATAGTAGCCTTGGCATGAGGCCAAGATGAGATCATACTTGATCAATTATGAAGTATGTCCAAACTTCATAAAAGCCTGTCTATAGCCGAATGTGCGAACTACTACATGACACTTTGGAGAGTGACTTATGATGGTACGTAGGTCAGGCGCTTGGATGACAACTGGACTAAGATTCGTATGATGTTAAGAGTGTGGCATGCCTAAATTCAGTGGGAGCTCCATCATAGGATATATTCATACTACATGTGCTTTGAGACGACCTTATAAGTGGAGTGACTGAATGGATCCCTGCTTCATCACTGTGTGAGCCCTTAATTTGTTTTCGTACCCTTTGGGACTCTGGACCGTGTCATGAGATGTAAGTTTGATGACGCTACTTTAGCATATTTCCAATGACCACGTTTGATCCGGTCTGTCGGAGCGTGACTAAGAAAGCTGTCAGGACCAAGCTGATTGACATGAGGGGCCGAGAAAGAGCTAAGCTGGTAAGGCACTTTTGTTCTATGGCTCATTGGCCGACCGACTAAGTTAAAAATGTGTTTGACATAGTCATGAGCATAGATACATAGCTGAGAGAGTCAAGCATGCTCTACTCATTATAGAGGGATCAGAGATGCTTGATCTAGTACGACCACATAGTTTGGGGTACATAGCGAGTTTTGAGTTGTTGAGTTATGTTAGTTAGGTGATGACTTAATATAACTCTCCTCACTTGTTCCTTTCTCGCTTGGTCGTACGTTATTCCCTATATGAAAGAAGGGACGTGAGATGAGAATTATGGGGATGTGATTCGAATGAATCGAGTCAAATATGTATGAGTGGGAGATATTGATGCATTTTTTATTTGCATCCATATTTGTGATTAGTTAGAGTCCTATTTGGATAAGGATGATGGTTATCAAGAAACCTCTCCTGATCGGACTCAAAGAGTGATAGGGATAGAGAGAATCTTTTTTGTTATCTCTCCCTATCACTATAAAATATCACAATGATACGTAATTTAACTAACAGAAAAATATTCTCTCTCCTCCATATTCTCTCTACATTTATTCTTGGAGTATCACCAAAAACTTAGAAATCTCCACAGATTTAAGATGTGTAGTAGGAAATTTAGTGAATGCTCTACTAGTAGTTATTGGAGTGAGAAAGACTATGATGACATTATTGAGAGGCTTGTAGGCGAATTGTTCATCCGTGAATCAAATGAATTTTCGCTGCTGAGGTAATATTGATTTAATTATTATTTATATGCGATTATAAATTGCTTACATAATTATTTGTGATAACTAACTAGTCTACGTGACGACATTGAATTCCTTTAATGGAATTAAGACCCATCAACATATATCCATAATATAACAGTCAATTTTCCATGAAGAACTTTTATTACAGTCAATTTTTATATACAACATGAAGAATTTGACTCTTATTTAGTTAACCAATAAAATATTTTAGACAATAATTCCCCAAGTCATTTTCCATGTGGGTTAAGTATTCAATTTGTGTTTTTGTTAAAGAATTTTTATATTCAATATGTTTTTGTGGTATTTACGTATAAATAGGTGCTGGAGGATGACAAATTCCCAGATGGAACAGTACTTAAAAAGGGTACAAAAATAGTGTATGCAATCTATGCAATGGGGAGAATGGAGAGTATATGGGGAAAAGATTGTAGAGAGTTCAAGCCAGAGCGATGGCTTCGAGACTGCCGGTTCATGAGTGAGTCGGCCTACAAGTTCACGGCGTTCAATGGCGGCCCTCGGCTTTGCTTAGGCAAAGATTTTGCTTACTACCAAATGAAATTCATGGCTGCGTCCATCTTGTACCGGTATCGGGTGGTGGTGGTGGCAAACCACCCGGTGGTGCCGAAAATGGCACTAACAATGTACATGAAGTATGGATTGAAGGTGGAGCTTTTCAATCGAGATCCATCCAAGTTTCACAGATATGTCTACTAGGAGTGAATACCCGACCCGACAAATTCAAACCCAAAAAACCAACCCGATGCCCACCCCTAAATTGTCAACATTTAATCTTCTTAGTAATTTTGATGATCTTTCCACTACTTAGAGGGGACTTTATACAATAAAGAATGATAAATTGATTGCATAATTCATTTTGTTTAATGTAATTTTGATATATTTGTTACTAAAGTTTTACATTCAACAATAATGGTATTTGAAGTTTTAAAAAACAAAATGATTTATCATGATTGGATTCGGTTTTTTTTATAAGGCCTGAAGTGGATTTTACTTTCATGAATTGAGATAGCGGATAATTCCACATTGTATGTGAATCTGGGCAAGTCGCTTTTGGGAAAATTTGCAAACGCTTTTTTGGCTCTGAAATATTTTTTAAATTGAACTTAAGTTCAGGAAAGAAAGTTTCATCAAATGCTGGATGAAAATTTTAAAAAATTGTCTAGAATTGAAGCCGGCAGAGGCACCCAGTGGAAGTATAAGTAGAGCTTTGTTTTGTTGCGGGCAGTAAATTTATAACAGTGTTATGATAATGGAAAATGGTAAATGGATGTTATTTTAAGTTATTAGTTCAATCAATCGAATTGGTTCAATGGTTAATTTGATTGATCTGATAAAAATTGATTATATTTTTTTATTATATTATATAAAATGATAATATAATATATTAAATATTATGTACTAAAGTTTGAAGGTGAAAAATAAATACTACATGTATATAAAATACCAAGTTTAAACATTTTTTCAAGAAAAAAAAAAAAAACAAATCAAGTTTAAGCATGTACGTAAAACTAATAAAGTCCAAATTTAAAGTTTAAATTTTTTAACACGTTTATTTTTCACTTGATCTCTTTCATCCACAACGGCATGTATTTCTCGAATTATTCTTTTATTACCATAATTTTCATTATCACCTTCATCAAAAAGCTCTTTCAAATAATGTAATTCTTGCATTTCACTTGCAAGTTTATCCAAATCTTAAAAAAAAAAAAAAAAAGTGTTTTTAGAGGAAAAAAAAAAGTACAAAAAACAGTGAACAACTAACAAATAAAAATAAATAACACAATATTTATTTTGTCAAAAATTTTAACAAAAGTAAGGAGAAAAAATCACCTTCTTCTTCATGCTTTCTTCCTTTTTTTCTTCAAATAAAGAAAAAAAAAATTGGCCAGTTATTTAAGATCCGCCGATTTTTTGTCAAACTTACTATTGGTTTAACAAAATTTTCTTCTATTTATAGTCAAACGGATCAAACTAACTACTGATTTTTAATTGAACCGATCAATTCAACCCGATTTTACAAGTAGTGATTTATAGGCATTATAATATATTGGGTTTGGACAAACTTGTTAATACGCCCAATTATACATTAAAGTTTTATTTTAGGATGTGTTTCTATTAAACATTAAAACGTTTTTGAAATGTTTGGGAAATACTATTGAAAAGTGATAAAATTAAAGAAACATTTGGAAAATTCATGAGAAAATTAGAAAAAAAAAATAGGTTTCTTACGTTATTTAAGCATATCCATAATGAATTTAGATATTTTTTCACCAAAATATTACTTAGTATTTTAGTATTGTGATGTTAATATTCAAAGTCATTATATGTAGGTTCTCCGTTTCAAGTAACTAATAGCAATGAAAATAAGCTACGTATAGGTATAAGGGTCTTAAATAAAGGATAAATATATAGTACAACTAGACTTTTAACGTTATCAATTATTATTCAATGAAACGTTAATAAGAGTATGGCCAAAAACTCATATTTGTATCATCATAAAGGATGAGTATTGTTAAAAATTTAGGAAAATTAGATACTTTTTAAGGAAAATGAAAGATTTACTAGGAAAATGAAATAAACAAGACTGAAGAATTTCAGAAGTACCTTATATTTTAGCATTGAATTATGTGGGAAAGTATGAAAACGTTAATCCATGGACTTGACCTGTAAAAGTATTTATGGACAAAAGACCTGCATCACCTCAAACTGGAGGACTGATGGGTTGGATGGGTTAAATTCTTTTTATAATTTTAAATATTAATAAAAAAATTATTTAAAAAAATATTATTATAATTTTTTAAATATGAGAAAATGATATCATTAACAAAGATCTAATTATTTGCAAATATATCTTATAATTTGAAAAATTATCATTTCAAAATATATTTTACTTTTATGGATAGTGAAATGTAAACTATTTATTAGTGTTCTTTTTATTTTAATTTAGAAGACTATTATATTTATATTTTATATATGAGTATATATGTAATATATATGTAATATACCCATATTTTCCATATATACTTCACTTTCCTTCCTTCGCCTTTTTTTTTTATACTTGAAAGCACTTGAGAGCAACTTCTAAAATTTAATATGAAGGTTTGGAAGGTAAAATAGCTTATAAAATAGTTTTTTTATCTTAGTTCAAGGATAGAAATGAAGAAAGGTTGAGATAGTACCTTAGGTTGACAAAGTTTGAGGTGTGAAGTGGTGAATCAAATCTGATGTTACACACACCTTATACAACTATAATCTAGTATTTTTCATTATTGATTTATCTATTTACAACCTATTTTAATTTTCGTACGATCGGATAATAAATTCTACCATAATTTCTTAACCGTTCATTCGATCTATAAATCAATTGGCATCCGATTCTTAAAAGATTGTCTTGTTTGCATTTCTAAAATCATATGCACATATGAACCTTATAATATGAAACTTAAATCACATTATATCATGTTCAATATTCCAAGTATGTTAATTTATAAATATATACTTTTGAAATAACTTGATCAAATCAAATTAAACCGTATAAACTTATTAGTGACACATTTATTAATTCTAAAAATTATAACGTGTAACCTAGTAATATTCATCATAATGATACATAATTTTCTTCTTATCCCAATATAGAATTGACTATTTAGGTTAGGGGATTTGATAATCAATACCGTGCGAGAGTTTCAAAATTAAGTTTAATGATTAAGAACGTCGTATAAAATAAAATAAATTATATAATATCAATATAAATGCAAATAGCATGCAATTAATATATAATGCATGAATCATTTTTTGTCGGGTAAGTTGTGAGAGGTTCGGGTATTACATCATCCCCTCCTTATAACACTTATAACATCATCCCCTCCTTAACCGAAATTTCACTTACCAAAAAAGTTCATGATACTTAGTTTTCATGTCATCATCCCTTTCCCAAGTGGCCTCTTCTACCAATTAGTTTCTCCATAACACTTTAACCAATGGAATCTGTTTGTTTCTCAATTATTTACTTCTCGTAACAAAATCTGTATAGGCTTTTCTTCGTAGCTCAAATATGCCTTTTAATTCCACTGGTCCATTCTTCAGAATGTGAGAGGGATTAACAATATATTTCCTCAGCATAGACACAAGAAATATATTGTGTATTTGGGACATAGATGCCGGCGGATCCAATCTGTAAGCAACATCACCAATTCTTTCAATCATAGAGAATGGGCTAATGTATCTCGAACTCAATTTCCCTTTCTTCCCAAATCGCATGATGCCCTTCATTGGTGCTACTTTCAAAAACACCTGATCTCCTATCACAAACTCCAGCGCCCTTCTTCGTCGACCTGCATAATTTTTCTGCCGATTTTGACAGTTTGCATTCTTTGTCGAATCTGTAATACGGCTTCTATCAACTCTCGAATCATATCTGGGCCTAAAAGTTTCTTCTCACCAACTTCATAGTGCATCAGAGTGCTACACTTTTTGCCATTCCAATCCTAGTCTGATAGTTGTTGTTGTACGAAAATTCCACCAAAGGTAGGAATTTACTCCACTCACCTTGGAAGTCTAATACACAGGCTCTGAGCATATCCTTCAATATCTATATTGTTCGTTTAGATTACCCATCTGTCTGAGGATGATATGTTATACTGAATGATAACTGTGTTCCCAGAGCTTTGTATAAACTTCTCCAAAAAGCAAATAAAAATCTCGAATCTCTATCAAAAACTATAGATAATGACACACCATAAAGTCTGACAATCTCCTAAATGTATAATTGAGCATACCGATCTATAGAATATGTAGAACATATAGGAAGGAAATGAGCAGACTTGGTCAATCTGTTAATGATAACCCAAATAACATCATGACCCTTAGTAGTCTTTGGCAAACTAGTTACGAAATCCATGGTGATCCTTTCCCATTTCTATTTTGGAATGAGTAGAGGTTACAAAGTCCCTACGGGTCTTTGATGTTCGGCCTTTATCTACTGACATGTTAGACATTGCTCCACATGCTGGGCGATGTCCTTTTTCATACCCGACCACCAATAATGCATTTTAAAAACTTTATACATCTTGATAGCCCCTGGATGTACTGAATAGGGGGTTGAATATGCCTTTTTTAAAATATCTTCCCGAATGTTATCAATATTTAACACACAAAACTGCCCTCTAAATTGTAAAATATCATTCTGATTCATCTCAAATTCAGGAGACTTCCCTGCAGCAACATGTTTTCTTATTTTGATGAGATATTCATCATCTCGCTGCCCCTGTTTGATCCTATTAATTAGCGTAGGCTAAAACATCAGGGCTGCCAACTTTGCCTCTATTACTCCTGTTTGAAAAATCTCTATATTTATTATCTGCAACTCATTCAATTCTGATTTCTGAATTAAAGACAACTATTATACTTTATGTGGATTTTCGGCTCAATGCATCAGCTACAGCATTGGCTTTACCGTGGTGGTAATTGATCATACAATCATAATCTTTTACCCATTCCAGCCATCTTCGCTGCCGCATATTCAACTATTTCTACATGAAGAAGTATTTGAGGCTCTTGTGATCCATATAGATCTCGCACCGCTCACCATATAGATAATGCCTCCATATTTTAAGTGCAAATACTACAACAACAAGTTCCAAGTCGTGTGTGGGGTAATTCTTTTCGTACTCTTTAAGTTGCCTGAATGCATACGCAATTACTTTATCATTTTGCATCAGTACACATCCTAATCTATTCTTCGATGCGTCACTATAAATTATAAATCCTCCAGTTCCTGATGGAATTAAGAGAATAGATGTTGAAGTTAACCTCTTTTTTAGCTCTTGGAAACTTCGCTCACACATATCCGTCCATCTAAACGTTACCCCTTTTCTGGTTAATTGTGTCAATGGCATAGCAATCTTGGAGAATCCCTCCACGAATCTCCAGTAATATCTAGCTAAACCCAAAAAACTAGGCACCTTCAAAGGATTAGTAGGCTACGTCCAGTTGTTGATAGCTTCAACTTTACTTGGATCTACTGATATTCCCGCTTCTGATATAACATATCTTAGGAATACCATGCGATCCAACCAGAACTTGCATTTCTTGAATTTGCAATCATGCTATTTGTATGCCATAATCCGATAATACGTATTGATTAGATGAATATTCATGCAAGATGCTTATTATTGGCTATGTAGGAGAGAATTGGGTATTACACCAACTCTTAGTAAAATACCAGTGGTGCAGGAATATACTGAAGTATTCCCAGATGATCTTTTGGGATTGCCACCAAATTGTGAAATAAAGTTTGTTGTCGACATATAACCAGGAATGTCTCCAATTTCTAAAACTCCCTACAGGAATTAAAAGTACAAATATAGGAGTTGTTGGACAAGGGATTCATCAGACCGAGATTTTCACCTTGGGGAGCACCGGTTCTGTTTGTATGTAAGAAGGATGGCACCATGAGACTGTGCATCGATCATCAAGAGTTGAATAGGTTCACGATTAAGAATTCGTTACCCAGAATCGATGATTTATTTGACCAGCTTCAGGGTGCCGCAATATTTTTAAAAATTGACTTATGCTCTAGGTACCATCAACTGAAAATAAAGGAAGAGGATATCCCCAAGATGATATTTAGTACAAGATATGGGCACTATGAATTTTTGGTGATGCCGTTCGGATTTACTAACGCTCCAGTAGCATTCATGGATCTGATGAACAGAGTGTTTAAGGAATTTCTAGATAAATTCATTATTGTGTTCATCGATAACATTCTAGTTTACTCCAGAACTAAAGAAGAGCATCCCGCACATTTGAGACAAGTACTGGAGGTCCTGAAAGTGAAGTAGTTATAACATGAATAATTATTACTATATGCTCTAGTTATGCTTTAACCTGCATTAGTACATGAAAATGAGATTAAACTTTTGTTTCATGATTTAACATATTCCGTAAGTGCTTTCTTGTAGTGAAAAACTTGGTATCTCGAGTAAAGAAGATTGATGTGTTGAATGATCATGAAATAAATTATTTGTATTGTTACATACTTGTTACATTCTAAAGTAATTATTTGTCTAAATATTTGTCTGAAATATGTTACATTTGGCTAAGAACTAAAAGTAAGCAAAATGGTGCAATTTGATTGGTTGGTTGATTAGGTTGCATGAAATCATTCTAAACCATATTGCACTTGATTATAACACCAAATCATCAATTTTTATCATCTCTCTAGCCCACAAACGTGGTTTTTGGCATGAGAAGATACCAAACATGATGCAACCAATCATCACCCTCCACTTACCTTACTTTGAAATGTCAAAAAAGTCATTTTTAGCATATTTTCTTGTGGAAGCTCCTAAAAAATGATCAGCCATTCTTCTCCAAAGTTTCTCCCAAATTTCTACACTCTCATACTCACAAAAATTGTATTCAATCCATATAACACAAACTAGAATAAGTTTCCACCTTTTAAGCTTGAAAATTGTTGATTTTGAAGCTTAATTCCAACTTAATCAAGGTATATTATTTTTCAATATTTCTTATGATGAATTTATAGTATCTTAAATGGTTACATATTTTAATATATTTTTGTATGATTGAAAACTTAAGTAGGTTACACTTGAAGCTCAAACCAAGCTAGTTAAGCTAGTTTTTAGCCAAATTGATAGTCTTGTTAAAAATGTTTAATTTACTTGTTCTTATTGATGTTGTAATGTTTATATTATGTTTGAAAGTTTCTATGAATGATTGTGAACAATAGCAATTAGTTTTCTTAATTGATGGTTAGAATCAATTTAAGTTAAAATCAAGTTCACCCCATGTTAATTTGGATATTTTGAGATTGTGTTCAAGGTTTAGGGGCTACCCTAATAGTAATTTAATGGATGCCCTAATATTTTATTGTCTTGAATTATTAGTAAATATAGAGTATGTATTATTTTTAAAATAACGTAATCGATATGGAATTGTTTACAAAAAATTGAAAAGTGTATATGATTTTAATTAGAATAGATTATGTGATTTATTAAAAAGATATTGAAAGGTGCATGATTTGATTATGTTAGGCCTTTAACACATCCTATCTTCCAAAAAGATTGACCTTTTCATTTAGCACAAAGTAGACTTGAGGTAAGTTGAAACTTTCATTTATTGTATCATAAGAATCATATAATGTTGTTCATGTTTTAATGTGATTGTTATTATTTGTTAAAGGATGTAATGTTTGATGCATTTATGGTTCATAAAGCATGACACTATTAAGAATATAATCAGATTTTTAAAAAAGAAGTATGGTACTTGATTTATGGTTGGGTAGACAAGGGACGCGGGAGGGACTTGCAAACCCAACAAATGGTGATAAATATTTGAGGTTGAAAATCGGTATATGAAAGCCACAATGAATGAGATAGAATATAGCTAATACCTGAGGTTGAAAGACCAAGTATAGAAACCCCGTATTAGTTTTCTTATTGGCCAATTATTATGAACATGTTTCAAAAACCATGGTCTATCACTATGAGTTAGGTACTACACTTCAAGGGCCCTAAAGAATAATTTATGAAAGAAAGTTATTAAACTGAATAATGTATTTAATCATTTATGTGATTTGCATGTACACTATTTGTTATTGCATCAGTTATTAAACCTTTAGCTCATTAGATTCATATAATGCAGGTGAAAATGTATAGGTTTAGAGGTTGACTGAGTCTCTAGAGTGGCGAGACAGAGATTTGTTCATATGCCATGATTCGAGCTGTTTTGTAGCATATTTTGAAAACTTTATTTTGTTTTTAAATAAGCCACTCTGTTATAGTTTTGTAAACAGATGTACTCAATTTTGATTTATGTATATGGTGTGTTTAAAATGAAATGAAACAACAAATGATTTCAAATTCTTTCTCTTATAGCCAAAAGGGGAACTTTTATCAAAACCATAACTTTAGTATTGATGAAAAGTTAACATTTCTTGATTTAACTGTATTAGCTTATTTAGGTTCTGCAATTAAGTTAAGGGATGTTACACATGGTAGGTGTTGTTTCTCAATGCTCATGACACTCACCAAATACCCTTCACAACCAGCATCGAGTAATCGTTGCGCCTTCACTGCTGGAACCACAGGGAATCTGAAATTCTTCACAATGCTGGCAAATATGAATGACTATTTCCGAGAAAGTTGAAATGTCACTGTCTTTTCCTTACAGTTGATAGTAGCCCTGTACTTTGACAACCAATCTACACCCAAAATGACATCATAATCATTCACATCCAGCACAATCAGATTATCATATAATTCTCTACCTTCAACAATATAGCACAAGCTCTCAAAATTTGATCGGTTTGTCTAGCATCTCCAGAGGTGACTGTTACACTATAATTGATTTCTGCTACATCTGGTATTCTACACAGCCTCTTCACGTACTTAGTGGATAAAAATGAATATATGGCTCCAGAATCAAATAACATAAGTGTTGGAACACTAGAAATATAAAGTTTACCTATCACCACCGATGGATTTGCCTCTGCATTCGCCCTGGTCATAGTGAACACCTTGGCTGGTACATTCATTTGGCTAGTGTGATTTTTTTTATTTGGGCAAAATTTAGCAATATGTCTCGACATTCCTCATCAAAAGCATATTCTGGTATCCGTAGAGCAGCCTCCAGTATGTCGATCGTCACAGTTCTGACACACAGCTTTTGGCATCGGTGTTTTTTCTCGTTCAACCCGTGGTCTCTTACTTCAACCTTTTGTGGTTCGTTCTCCTTGAAATTTAAATCCTGGCCTCTGCATTTGGACCGGTCTCTTTTGAAGCGCAATCCATCTTTGTCCCTACTGTTTGAACTGCTGTTGAGCCTCCTGTGCATGAGCGATTCTCAATTCAGTCCGTTCTACCACCAGCCCCCTCTCAACTACCTGTGAAAATATCACCCCTTGAGTACCCACCATATTCACATCCCGGTACAACTCCTACCTCAAACCCTCTAAAAATCTCTCTACTTTCAGTACTTCAATGCTGACCATGTGCGTAGCAAACCTGGACAGTTGTTCAAATCTACGAGTATATTCCCCAACAGTCATCGCTCCTTGTCGCAGTTGTATAAATTCATTCATCTTCATCATGAAAATTGGGGTCGTGAAATATTTATTTTGGAATAACTCTTTGAATCTGTCCCAACTCATGGTGGTAATGTCCTCTATACTGCTAATCGTGTCCTACCGTAAAGCATAAAAGTGGCACACATTACCCTATCCTCTTTTGGCACCCTGCTGTACTGGAACATGTTTTCCAAGGTCCTCAACCAGTCCTATGTAGTGGCATCCTCAAATATCGGGGGATCCAGCCTCATAAATCGTTCTCCCACCATATATATATACTCCGCCTGCTATTAGTTTACCTCCACCCGTGGCTACTCACCATCATCCTTCTGCCGAATCAGCTGCTAAATCTATTCGGACTATTGTTCAATCAAATCTATTAACCAGTTAATCATGGTATCTCGATCATTACCCAGGGTGGGTATCTCATCTCTCTGTGCTCTGGCACCACCACGAGTTCTCACCATTTACAATACTGTTTTATACAAGTTTGACAACATATGACAAATATAATTCATGAAATATGTAATGCATTATATCATAATGTAAAACTTACTGGCATGGCTGTGCTCTGCAAGTTCTGAGTTCGTGTACATGGATAGTCTACAATACCTCAAACCAGACTCTTATACCACTCTGTAAATTTGATCAAGTTATTTCAAAACTTTATATTTATAAATTAACATACTTGGAATATTAGACATGATATATAATGTGATTTAAGTATCATATTACAATGTCCATCTGTGCATATGATTTTAAAAATGTAAACAAGACAATCATTTAAGAATTGGATGTTAATCAGTTAGAGATCGAATGAACGGTTAAGAAATTAGGGTAGAATTTATTATCTGATCGTACGGAAATTAAAATAAGTTGTAAATAGATAAATCAATAATGAAAAACACTAGATTACAGCTGTATAAGGTGTGTGTAACATCAGATTTGATCCACCCTCAAGCTTTGCCACCTCAAGTTTTGCCAACTCAAGCTACCACCTCAACCTTTCTTTATTTCTATCCTTGAACCACGACCAAAAAATTATTTTTTAAGATATTTTACCTTCTAAACCTCAATATTAAATTTTAAAAGTTTCTCTCAAGTGCTTTCAAGTATTAAAAAAAATAAAAATGAATGGAGCAAAGGGAAGTAAAGAGGAGCAAGTAGAAGCTGAAATTTGTGCATAGGTGAGCTTAACTCATACTTTTGATTTAAGTTCTTGAATTATTTGAGGATTTATGATTTATAAAGCTTTTATTATTGTTTATAGTCATGTTATGATGTTATTTATGGTCTTATAATTCACAAAAGAAAGTTTTTTAGTTGTAAAATTACAATAAAATTCACTAGGGACAGAAATTGTATACTTATTGATTTTTGTCTTTAAAGCTATATATATGTATAATAACTTGATTAAAACCTATATAATTCACCATATATGTGTTTATATGTGAGTTTAGGGGATGTAGGTAAGTTTGGAGAGGTGAGAAATTGAAATATGGCTTGATATTTGAAGAGACACTTAAAACTGTCATGATAGAACTTACAGTTTTTGTGCTATGATAAGTGGGCTTGTTTTGTTGAGGTAAATCAGTGATTTTAGTCAATTCTATAATATAGTTATATTTCTCTACATGTTATCTAAATGTTGTAAAAATTTGGGAGTGATTGGATATGGTTAAGGATGTCAAAGTTAGCATGCAACTAAATTGGACAGAAAGAAAATATGAAAATGTGAATTTGTCTCATTTGATAACTTAGCATGTTTCAACCTAAATATGTTAGGTACATACTATTAGAGTGATAAACCTGGGCAGCTGTTGGAGCTTCTGAGGTGTTTGAGGAAGTGTGTACATATATGACGACCTGTTGGGCTATTTTGTTGGCTTGTTATATTTTGAGTGTGTTGTATTATATTTCGAGACTGATACTATATTTCACTTTTAAAACTTTACTATAAACAAGTATTTAAATATTGTGGTCATTGTATGTATTGTGTTTTTATATAAATATTGATCTTGCTATATATACATGACATATGTGAGCAAATATTTTAAAAAGGGTTGTGTGTGTAAAAAGTGATTTATCCTTTTTTAAAGTGTTACACAAAAAAAAAAAATATCACGCACACAAATAATATCATGTCAAATTATACTTTATATATAATTGTTGAATATTAGATACATACATACATATATACATATATTCTTTAAACAGGTTTGATCAGGTCCAAAATACTAAATCCCGCCTCAAAATTCATTTGTAGCATCAAAAGCTGCTCCAAACATGATAAATTCATAATGAACTTGGATTTGGCCTAGACCAGTTGCCATCTGTGGACACCTCGATTTTGTACCAAATTTTACATTCAAGAATACATCCCTTTCATTATTTTAAAGTTTGCCTTAATTAAACTCATTCTTTCGAAAATAATATTAAAAATCCATTCTTCTAAAATTAAGGCTAAAGAGCCCAAAAGGTTTTGAGTGGTGGATTGATGTGTGATGATTGTTGAAAAGTGAAGTTTGTTGATTGTATTAGTCATTCCAGGCACATATTTGATGATATTATGGCCATTCCCCATTTGATTGCTTTTTCATTTTTCATGATTTTTACCATTTTTTAATGAATTTCCATAAAGTGCATATTATAGTCATTTCATACATAGCTCACATATCATCATTTTAGACCATTTATATTATGTTTAGCTTCTTTTTTTTTTAAACATTTTTTATTTTTTCCAACTTTTCACATTTCAATTATTTTGCTCTGTGGGGACATTTTCATCAATCCACTTGCATTTTTCAATGTTTCTAAGCATTTTAGTGCATTCACTAAGTTCACATGATTTTTCAATATTTTTCCTCCCATTTCCCCTATTTTTCGCATTTTTCGTAAAGAAAAGGCATTATGGTCATTTCACCCCACAAGGGATATTCTCACCATTTTCCTGCATTTTTTAGCATTCCTAGGCATATTTCAGCATTTCCTACATCCTCATTATTTTTCAATATTTTCTAGTTTTTTCCAAAACTTTTACACCATTATAGGTTACAATTTTGACCGTCCAGAAGTCATTTTCATATTTCAAGTGCATTTCCAGCAATTTAAGACATCTGTGAACATTTTTCTGCATATTTTTCATTTTTAGGCATTCAAAACTCAAGGACATAAATGCCATTTTGCCCCCAAAGGTTTTGGGTCTTTTTTAGAGCTAAGGAGGGCAATTTAGATATTCACAAACAATTCCATACATTTTTCGGCATATGGGGCCAAAAAAGGGTACCATAAGTCATTTTCAGAGTATCTTCATGCATTCTTGCCCGCCAAGGTTCTTTTAGTCATTCTACACATTTTGAGCTCAAGGAGAACACCTTAGCAATTTCCATGCACCTCCTTTGGTGGACATTTTAGTCACTTTCACGCATATTTTAGAAGCATTTCTCCACACTTTTCAAGTCATTCCCACACACATTGCTCATTTAGGCACCTTTACAAACACGCATGCACAAATTAAATATATTTAGACATTTTCACATCTCCTTGCGCCACATGCATTAACATCCATTTGCATGTTTGTAATCTTGCACATGCGCACATTTTAATTGTTGTTGCATTCCACAAACTATCACATCAATATTTATGATTTGCTTGCTTGTATCCCCAATTTTGAGAATCCTTCTCTATTGATGCTTCTTTTAGATTTCATGTATTCGATTCTACTTTATGCACATTTCGTCACACACTCTCAAACACTATTTTATACCTTCTCCATACACATTCTCAAACATTATTCATAGTCTACATATGCAAAAATTCCATACACTCTCCATACACATAGTCTCACATTTTTCCAAGGACAAAAATTTCATACACTATTTCAAAACACACTTCCCACATTTCACTATGCATTTTTACGGGTTTCAATATTCTTGTCCAATATCAAAAAGAGGAGTTGAAACACTCTATTGCACATTTTTCACCGGATTTCAATATTCTTTTCCCAACATCGAAAAGAGAATGTCACACTCATTACTACATATTTTCGTAGGATTTCAATATTCTTCCCCGACCAAAAGAGAAGTTCACACACTTTATTACACATTTTCATGGTATTTCTATATTTTTACCTAACACCAAAAGGAGGAGTTAAAACATTTCACTACACGCTTCCATAGGATTTCAACATTCTTCTGCCACATCAAACATAATACTCAATGAGGACATTAAACACATACTTTTCCATGTACTTATCATTTATGAAATGTAATGTATCTATTGTAATGAATATTTGTGGAAAGTAATATAATTTGAGTTTCACACTCTACCTTTTTTAAACAATGTGGCGGAGACTGTCTTTTCCTTTTTTGTCCCACTGAGTATTTCAATAGTGAAGCCTTGAGGGGCCACCACTGGCTTGTTTGGTCAGGTCCACCACCCCGTAAGTTGTGGGTGCGAGTGGCGATCCCAACACCATCCCTATAAATCAAGATCAAATGAATTTTATCTATCCATCTTGAACCAAATCTTTGAGGATTGTGGTTCAATTTTCAGCTCACTAACTAATAACAAGGTCCGTGTTCAACAAATGAATGGATGAACTAGGTTCGGTTTCTTTTTCATTTCAATTTTCATTTTCAAATTTCATTTCTACTATTAATATTCAGATTATTGAAAATTTTTGTACAAGTTTTTGTTTGAAAATAAGAATGTATTTAAATTAGTGGAGTTAACTTACTGAATCTGTAGAGCATAAAATGATAAGATGTTTGGTTTTATTTGTTGACATGTATAAAAAATGTGAAATATGAATTATGTTTCGTTTTAATGTTTCTAAAGTAGACATAATAATAATTCCTAATGTAATCAGCTAGTTGGAGTACAATGACAGTTATATTAAGTTTTCCAAACCTAACTATTCATAAACTAAGAAAGGTAGAAGATTTACACTAGCACCATGATCAAGCAAAACATGCTCTATTCTAGTGTTTCCTATGGTACATGAAATGGTTGGACAACCTGGATCTTTGTACTTAGGTGGGGTGAATTGTTGAATGATTAAACTAATACTTTCAGTTAAAAATGCCTTCTTTTGTACATGATATTTTCTTTTGATTATACATAAATCTTTTAAAAATTTGGCATAAGGTGGAACTTGCTTGATTGCATCCAATAATGGAATATTAATCTAAACTTGTTTCAAAACTTTTTAAAGATTTCAGAATTTGAGTTCAACTTTTGAGTCAGTTACAATCTTTGAGGAAATTGAGCTAGAGGTGATTATTTTTCTTTTTCATTATTTTCAAACTCACCTTGATTAAACTTACCTTCATCGTCAAAACTATTTCTATTCTTCATTTCTAAAGGTGGATTAATAACTTTTTCCTTTGAATGAATAGTCTTGTTAACAACTTTTCCATTCCAAAGAGTTGTAACCGAATTAGCCTCCTTGATAGAATTTCACCTGAAGAAGAAACATGACACTGAATGGAATGATTAGGTTGAGGTTGTGTAATGCCCAATTATCAATTCTCTCCTACATAGCCAATAATAAGCATTTTGCATGAATATGTATCTAATCAATGTGCATTATTGAATTATGGCATACAAATAACATGATTGCACGAATATGAATAATTGTTATTATATGCTTCAGTTATGATTTAACATGCATTAGTACATGAAATATAAGATCAAACTTTCATTTCTTGATTTAACATATTCCTTAAGTGCCTTTTTGCAGTGAAAAGCTCGGTATCTCGGTTAAGAAAGATTGATGTGTGGAATGACCATGAAATGAATTATTTGTATTGCTCCATACTAGTTATATGCTAAAGTGATTAATTGCCTAAATATTTACTTGAAATATGTTACATTTTGCTAAGAACTAAAAGTATGCACAATGGTGCAATTTGATTGGTTGGTTGACTAGGTTGCATAAAACCATTCTAAACCGCATTGCACTTGATTATAACACCAAAGCATCAATTTTTGTCATCTCCTTAGCCCATGAACGTGGCTTTTGGCATGAGAAGACATCAAGCATGATGCAACCAATCATCACCCTCCACTTACCTCTCTTTGAAAGGTCAAAGAAATCATTTTCATCCATATTTCTTGTGGAAGCACCCCAAAAATGACCAGCCCTTATTCTTCTAAGTTTCTCCCAAATTTCTACACTCTTATACTCACACAAATTGAATTCAATCCATAGGAATCCATAGAACACAAGCTAGAACAAGTTTCCATCCTTTTAAGCTTGAAAACCGTTGATTTTAAAATTTAATTCCAACTTAATCAAGGTATACTCTTTTTCAATATTTATTATGATGAATTTGTAGTATCTTGGATGGTTACATGTTTTAGTATGCTTTTGTATGATTGAAAACTTAAGTAAGTTACACTTGAAGCCAAAACCAAGCTAGTTAAGCTAATTTTTAGCAAAATTGATAGTCTTGTGAAATTGTTTATTTTACTTGTTTCTATTGATTTTGTAATGCTTATATTGTGTTTGTAAGTTTCTTTGAATGATTGAAAACAATAGCAATTAGTTTGCTTAATTGAAGGTTAGAATCAATTTAAGTTAGAACCAAATTTACGTCATGTTAATTTGGATTGTGTGCATGTTTTAGGGGCTGCCCTAATAATTATATTTAAATTATTAGTTATTTAATGGCTGACCTAATGTTTAATGTCTTGAATTAGTAGTAAAATATGGAGTATGCATTGTTTTTAAGGTTATGTAATTGATATGAAGTTATTTACAAAAGATTGAAAAGTGTATATGAACTTTAACTAGAATAGACTAAATGATTTATAAAAAGGATATTAAATGGTACATGATTTGATTATGTTAGGCCTTTAACACATCTTATCTTCCAAAGACATTGGTCTTTTCACTTGCCACAAATTGAACTTGGGGTAAGTTGAAGCTTTCATTTGCTGTATCATAAGAATCATATAATGTTGTTCATGTTTAATGTGATTGTTATTATTTGTCAAATAATTTAATGTTTGATACATTTATGGTTCATGAAATATGACACTATTAAGAATATAATGAGGTTTTTAAAAAAGAAGTATGGTACTTGATTGATGGTCGGGTAGACAAGGGACGCGGGAGGAACCGGTGGACCCAACAAATGGTGGCAAATACTTGAGGTTGAAAAATCGGTATAGGAAAGCCACAATGAATGAGATAGAATACGGCTAATACCTGAGGTTGAAAGACCAAGTATGGAAACCCCGTATTAGTTCTCTTATTGGCCAATCATTATGAACAAGTTCCGAAAACTACGGTCTATCGCTATTAGTTAGGTACCACACTTCAAGGGCCCTAAAGAATGATTTATGAATGAAAGTTATTAAATAGAATATTACATTTAATGATTTATGGATTTGCATATATGTTATTTGTTATTGCATCAGTTTCATCTTACTGAACCTTTAGCTCATTAGATTCATGTGATGCAGGTCAAAATGTACAGGTTTAGAGGTTGACTGAGTCTCTAGAGTGGCCGGACAGAGATTTGTTCATATGCCATGCTTCGACTTGTTTCGTAGTTTATTTTGAAAACTTTGTTTTGTTTTTAAATAAGTCGCTCTGTTATGGTTTTGTAAATAGATGTACTCAGTTTTGATATATGTATATGGTGTGTTTAAAATGATTCAAGTTCTTTCTCTTATTGCTAAAAATGGAAACTTTTATTAAAAATCATAACTCTAGTAATGATAAAAAATTAACATTTCTTGACTTAACTGTATCAGCTTGTTTAGGCTCTGCAGTTAAGTTAAGGGTTGTTACAGGTTGAGTAGGATATTTACCTTTTTTCATGAGTACACAAAGAAATAATCAGTGTTGAAAGTGTACTTTTGATCTCATTGATGGCTTGTGAAGTCTGGTTATTGATGTTTGTTTGTTCAAATATAAATTCTGGCAAAGTATCCTCAAGGGATTTTGTATATAGAGATAGATAAGAAGAAAAGTTTGGTGGCTTCTGTGAATGTAGCGGTTGGGCACGGTTCTTAGCTCGCTAATTAAATTTGGATGAGTTCTCCATTGTGGATTGTAAGTTTCAGAATATGAAGAATGAAAAGGCATTTTGAATGAGCTCATGACATTTGCCTGTGTTGGAATATTTGGGCATTCATTGGTGGAGTGTTCAATAAGTTCACAAATGCTACAAACTTCTTCATCTTGCATAGATCTGATTTCCTTTACTTTTTTAAGTTCCATGGTCTCAACTTTTCTTGTTAAACTAGCAATCCTTACATTTAGATCATCTTCTTGATTAAGGTAATATTTTTATGTATTACTATTAGCAAGATTAGATCTAATAAAACCTTTGGAAGAATTAATACTATGCCATGATTGAGAGTTTTCTGCCAAATGGTCTAGATATTCTAAGGTTTCTTTCATCAGTTTCTTTATCAAGAAACTCACCATTACACATTGTTTCAACAAATTATTTTGTTTCAAGAGTTAAACCTTCATAAAAGAAACTAATTAAGCACCATTTTTCAAAACCATGATGTGGGCATGAATTCAACAAATTTTTAAATCTTTTCCAATATTGAAAGAAAGCTTCATCAGAATTTTGAAAAAATAAATGGATTTGTCTTTTCAAAGCATTAGTTCTATGAGTTGGAAAGAACTTTTTCAAAAATTCAACTTGTATTCTTGTCAGGTGTTAAATGACCTAGATTTTAAAGAGTTAAGCCAAGTTTTTACTTTATCTTTTAAAGAAAAATAAAATAATTTGAGCTTAATAATCTCATTTGTACAAGTTTGTTCTTCAAAAGTGGTACAAACTTCATCAAATTCTTTTAAATACAAGTAAGGGCTTTCAAAGTCTAAACCATAAAAATTAGAAAATAAATAGATCATACCTAGCTTAAATCAAAAGTTATTTGCATTGAGAGAAAAAAATAAAACAAGAAGGAAAAGAATTTCGAGGAGGTTGCAAGTAACAATGCATGATACGCACCTGTTGATTCTCATTGTCATCTTGGACACTTTTATTTTCAGCCATGGTAGGAGTGTGTGGGGGTGACTCAAACAAATTTCCAAACAAAGTTTTAGAATTATTTCTAACTAAACCATGAAAATTATGACTACGATATCATAGGAACATATAATAAAAATAAACACACAATATTTACAAAGGAAAAATAATTACATACTTGAATACTTACCTTACCTTCTCCGACAACGGCGCAAAAAAAAAAACTTGCTACAACTTTAAGGTTGCAAACTCAAATACAGGTTGTGTCAAATAAATTTATCGGGAGGCCGAGATCAATCCACATAGAAGTTGTTTGAAGTTTTCAAGTTATATTTCTTAAAAGAAGGGCTTTATGTGGTTTAAAATATAAAAAAAAATTATGTTATAGCTAAAAAATCAAAGTAATAAAAGTTTTGAGGATTAGAGATCTGCTCTTGAATTTTACATAGAGGAATAATTATTTATTCTTTTTACCTATTTTATGTGCCACAATTGGAATCTATGCATAAAAAATATTCCAATGGGAAGATGTTATCAAATAACTCATGCGTTAAGGTAATCATGATATTATCTTACTGCTTGCAAATTATATATTAACACCAATACTTGTTTATGGGATCAAGTATTTATACATATTTTTGTCTACAACAAATCAAGGTTTCACATTAGCAGTCGGTGGGGTAGAACTATACAATATGCTAAATGAACTCAAATATTTGTTATGCCATTCGAGATACATAAATCAAGAATCGCCATAAAATAAAAAAAAATTTAACGCCAACACTTATTTATGAGATCAAGTATATATGCACACCTTTATCTACAACAAATCAAGGTTTCACATTAGTAGTCGGTGGGGTAGAACCATACAATAAGTTAAATGAACCCAAGTATTTTTTGTGTCATTGGTAATACATAAATCAAGAATCGTTACTAAACAAGAATGGTTTCAATCAAAAATTAAAATAATAAAACAACACACACGAACATTTTGCATCTTATAACCGTTCTTCTTCCTCCATCATGAGCTTCACCCTTTCTCCTCATCTTAAATGAAATTTAGAAAGATATAATGAAAGTAGAAAAGACTAAAAATAGAAGAGAAACTAGAGAATACATTTCTATTACTATTAGAAAACTTACATTACTACTAGAAAACTTAGCCTAATGAAAGATAACAATAACACTTTCTTTCCCCCTATAAGGGTTTTTGTGTGTCTTGAATGCCATCCAAAAGCGCCTATAGAGTGCCTAGACTGGCATCTCCAAATTCACTCCAAATGCACTCCAAATTAACTTCAAATGTTATCTAAATTCATATATCTTTTTCAGATCTGAATTTTGTCATCCATTTTTCTCTATACAATCAGCTGATTTTGGAAAAGTGATTAATATAAAAGTTGTATATTTTTTTTTAACTTCATTTTTCAACTTGAATCACCTAATTCTAACCAGTAGGGATAAAGTTATGGTTGATTTAAAAAGATGTATTAACATAGATAGATTCCTTCTAATGCTCTCATTTAGAAGAATTTTATGTTATAATCAAGGTTGAATTGAGCTGAGCTTCCAACAGTAAAGTTGTAGTTCTATCTCTTGGCTTTTAAATAAAATAAGATTCAAATCTATAGAGTATTTAAGCATGGAGTTATGCCTATAATACTACAACTGCACAAGTTTGAAACCATGTTGATTTTGAGTCCAACAATCACTTGCAAAATCCAAGTGATTTTTTGCATATATTTTGATCTGCACATGATGGATTTAGGTAAAAGTGGCCCTTTTCTTCTAATTTTGATACTTCTTTGATCCAATAAAATATTATCTCACAACTTGCTCACAAAACATGTTGTCTTCTTCAATTTTATTTTGGCTCTTTTTTATATCTTTTTGTTCATAGATTCCCTAACACAAAATATTAATAAAACTATAATATTAACAAGAATAAAGCAAGAAAAGTGTAAAGGAATTGATATACAAATATATTAAAATATGCACTTATCAAATTTCATTTTCAACGTTCAAAGAAGTTTTCCCAAAGTTTTTGTCATAAGAGCAAGAAAGTCTAACCCACATCACTATCCTTTGGTTCAATTGTTGATTTTGGGGCTTCTGCTTGAAATGCAACACTTTTTCCCTTATCTCTCATGTTGTGATGCAAGTTTAGTTTAAATGTTTGCAACGCACCCACCAACTCGTCCAATTTCAATTTTCTAACATCATGAGCTTCTTCTATGGTAGTGACCTTATATGAAAACCTTGCTGGTAGTGACCTCAATGTTTTTCGAACAAGCTTGAAATCTGAGTGTTTTTCACTAAATGCTTGGGCTTCATTTGCTATGTCATATAGCTTCACATTAAAATTGGCAATTGGCTTATCATCCTCCACCCCAAGATCTTCAAATCTTAAGAACAAAATTTACAGTTTAGACATTCTGACTGTTGTTATTCCTCTATAAGCAATTTGCAAAATTTCCCAAGCCTCCTATGCGCATTCACAATTTGCAATCAGTTTGAATTGATTAGCATCAACAGAATTGAAGATTTAGTGCCTTAGAATTGTAATTCACAGTTTTCTCCTCCTCAGTCTTCCATCTTTAGCTAAGTACCTTTTCTTTCTTTTCATTTGTTATCATTGGATGTTGCCAGCTTGTTATGACAACATGCCATGTCCATTTATCCAATGATTTTATGAAGGCTCACATTTTTGTGTTCTAGGAATAGTTTGTCCCTTCCAATAGTGAAAGATGTGTAGTTGATGCTCCTTCACGAAGATGATCTATTCTTGCACGTCCAATAGATCAGTTCCCAAAATCTCATTGAGTATATCCGGTGACCAGCTCTTGATGCCAATTGAAAGATCTGCTTAATTTAGTACTATTACCAACTTTAAATTAATTAGTCATGTAAAGATGTTGTAACATATGGAAGTTGTGTTGTAACAATATGCAGAAAGTGTAAATATACTTTAGATACAAAAGTATCCTATATGCACGAGGTCACGCCTTCCAAATAAATAATTCATTGATTTGATTATAATATTAGGATTTATTCATAAAATAAAGACTCTCATTAAATATTGAACACAAGTTACACAATCTTCATGCTCCAAAGCCCTTTTATCCAACATTAGATCAATGCCAAATCCTACTTCAAATCGTGTAGATATGCTGCATATATTTTTCAAGATCTCCAAAGATTCTTGTCTTATCTAAAAGATATCTTTAGTATCTTCATTGTATCAATCTTGATCTTGTAATATATCCTTGAATAATTCTATCCAAAATCTTGCTGATAAATTCCAAAATTATTAATAAAAAATCTGCACAAAATAAATTAAAGCAATCATATAATTAATCTTAAAAACATGCCAGCTTATAAGTGTTGCAATTTGGCAAGTCAACAACTTTCCAAAATTGCAATACGAATCATGTGCATAAATGTTAGGGTTTCCATCAATGCCAATCATGATCCTAACAAATATAGGTATATATTTGAGAGAATCGAGAATGTTGTTTCTTTTTCATTACGGGATCTAGAGATGCTTAATTAGGAGCAACGATATAGTTTGGGGTACACAACGAGTAAGGGAGTTGTATAGTTATGTTAGTTTGGTGATGATTTAATATAAATCTCCTCCCATCTATTCCATTCTTACTTGGTTGCACGCCTCATTTTCTGAAGGAAATATATGAGATTGAGAAAATATACAAGGATGATATTTGAGGAGTCAAATATAAGTGGGGGATAGTAGAAATTGAATCAAATTTTGGACTCATGACCCAATTGGCGTCGATATTTGATTAAACTCTAATCCAATATTTGAGTGGGATTACATTCCTTGTTGGATTAGGACTATCCCTTGCATAAAAAAGGATTAATTATGTGAGATCTCTCTCCTAATGGATATTAAAATGTACATGTAATTCATTTCTTACTCTCTATATCTCTTCTAGAATTTCTCACTACGGATTTTTCCTAAAGCATAACCAAGAACATCATGGATTTGATATGTGTAAACATATGTGTCATTCTGGTAGTAATCTATCTAGACGAGCAACGCGTGCTCGTAATTCGCTCGAAACATGGAGCTCAAAAATATGTTCCTGATTCATCCAAATAAAGACTTGTAAGCAAGTTTAATCCGAAATATGTGAAATAACAACTTTTGTCGAGTATAAGTATATCTATCCTCTATCTATATATTTATGCAGGATATTTTTTCCAACAAATTAGATTTGGTTTTTCGTCTTTTGATTTTGACTAGAATAATATTTTTCTTTTTTCTTTTTTTGCTTGATGAAACCTCTGCGTGGAAAAAATTTCAAGCAATTTTTTAATAGCAAATTACAATGAATACTAACACATTGGTAGTTGTAAGAAAATTAATGGTTCTTTTCAAATCATTTACCCAATTTAGTTTATAGTAAATGTTGATGGTCTTCATGGAAATTTAAATTTGAGAATTATGAAAAAAAATCTAACATATATAAATATATAGAAGAATCTAAGTCTAAGAGCCAAATATGAAAAGAAGAAATGAGATGGGCTAAAATCTAAATTTCTTTTGTGGTGGATCACTTTCATTAAGAAAACTTCCAATTTGTTTCAAATTATTTCAAGGGCCAAAAGCGGTAACCAGCTGATGATTCAAAATGGTTGAGAGGGGAGTCTTCGGTGTTTGAGAAAATGGTTAACCAGCTGAAGTGCTTGCCTTGGCTTAATTGTGGGAACCTGGTGTCCTGCTCCTCTCACTGTCACGAATGTCAAACCTTCATACTCCACCGTCCACCCTCCAACCTATAATATATGTTTTAATTAGGACTAAATTGTGGGAAAATTCTTATTAAGCACCATGATTACTGTACAAGATATATCAACACATTTAGAATAGATAAAACTACATGTAAGCTATCTAAATTTATATAGTTGAAGCTGGTGGAGATGTATGTCTATTTAAAATGTATTATGTTCTCTTTCATAACATTACACATGAAATGGTGAATTGTGCCATGTCACTATAATCTGTTCCTATTATTAATATATCATCTTTATTGGTGTAAAAACACTTGGAGCAGGTAAAATATTTTCTTTAATACATCCATAACAAGTAGGAAGAACTTTAGGTTGCATTTGCATTAAAGGTTTGGGAGCTAAAGATTTCAAATATATAATAATTCTATTATGTTTGTTTTAGTAATTTTAAGTTACAATAAATTTTAAATCATTTAAAATCCCAAACTTTGATTATTTCTTCAAATTGAAATTCATCAATCTAAATGCAAGTTGAAGACTAGCTCAAGTTATAGTCATTGTCCATTTAGAATAGGAAAAGGGCCATAAACCATTAATCCAGTGTTCTAGTACACAAGTGTTGGCCTGTTATTCATCATCGACCAGAACAACAAACTCGACGGAAGTTCATGAAATTTCTTACAGGAGTTACTAACAAACTACTAGATATCGTTTAAAACATTCGGAACCCTATTCATGGCATGTACTAAACTAAGTTTAAATACCTTTTAATGGTTACATAAATTTTGAGGTTTAACTTGAAATAAGTTTAGAAACATTAGATATAAAAAAATTATGAAATGAGAAATATAACAATTATATAAAGGCTAGGTTGAAGAATAAACAAGGTTTTAAATTAAGTTAATGGTACCTGCTTCTTGTAAGTGTACCAAGGAGTCCAATCCTGTTTGATGTTTAATCCCAGCTTTCTTAAAGTGTATCTGGTTGCTGTCACTGGAACTCTACCATCTGTATCTCCACTATTAATTACAAGAAAAATTATTAGTTGAAATATATAAATGGCTTCCAATTAAACATGCATATTTAAATTAATCTAGATAGTTATATAGCATGAAATTGAATACGATTTTATAATCAATCAATCAATTAATTAATTACCTGAAAACCCAAATGCGCTGAGACGTTGCAATAAGTTTTCTGATAATAGGGAGTATGGAGGAAGGTGAATCATTCGGAAACGAGATGTTGTCACTGCATGCATTTATACAAAAATAGGTTAAAAACTAAGAGTTTTTATTATGATCATGTCACTTGTAGAGTACAACAGCTACTGCTCAATTTATTTAAATTATTTTGAGATAAAAGAAAATTAAATTAGGTAATACCTGCAGTGTGTCCACGGATAAGGAATTTTGGTCACATTAGCATGAAGAGCTTGTTGAACATCAGGCCTATTAAAATACACCTCAGTATAATCTTTGGCGCAGGGATCGTACCCGGATAATGGCCTCCTACGCCTTCCATCCTGTAAATTAAAAATAAAAATTAGAATTAATTAGTTAATTGATAATGAACGAATAACAAGAAACTGCGTCAAATTAAATTGAAAATAACACTCACATTATCGGATATAAGTCTTGGAGCAGCACCCTTAACATGTGAGAAGGGTTTGGAAATGGAGGTGAAATTGCTATCTACACATGTAGGAGTGTACAAACTATACATATCTATGATGCTGTACACCTCAAAGTATTTGTCAAGAGCATGGTTGCAATCATCCGTTAAATTTGCATTGCTAAAATTGCATTTGCTCTTTATTTCGTCGTACAATGCATCGGATATAACTGCATGGTCCCATGCGTAGTCTATCAAACCTTTTTGTTCTGTTTCATTGTCCAACACTGCATTCCCTATCTGTATAGTCATTCATGTTTTTTTTTTTTTTTTTATAATTGTTAGAAAAAAATGTATCAAAAAAACACACTATTATTATTATTTATGTTAGTGTTCACTCTTTCTTGAATTTAACTATTTTTTGGCATGAATGGAAAGAGTAATACTTATAACTATTGCATGGTGATTGAGGAAATCGCACCATAATGCCCTTCAAATTAATGTAGTCGTCGTCGGGTGCATTTTTGTTTTCGTCTATGACAACCTCCGCAAGTTGGGGAACATAGTGCCCTAAAATGTTAAATAAATGAATAAATAATCAAATGGCTATGATTAAACATGTATCCAAACTAATTAATTAATAAACACTTTTCTTAAAACATTTAGCAAAAATCTTGTATGTGTTAACCCTATAGCTTCAACTACCTGCATAACTTTCCCCAGCAATGTAAAAGTCATGGGATTTAAACTGTGGAAACCTTCGGAACCAGCCCACCAAAAAGTTATAAGAATCCAGAGCTGATCACATAATTAAGAAGAAGTATGTGAATATATCAAAATAAAAAAATTAAGAAGTATGTGAATATATCAAAATCAACAAATTAAGCAAGAAAATCATGAATTCAATCTTTAATGAGGAGAAAGAAAAACAAAAATTACAATAAACATAATAAGTAAGACCGTACATCATCGGCAAAAGATCAGCAGAAAATTAGTTTCATATCAAGAAGTAAAACAAGAAGGCTACACGCTGATATATAGCATTTCTTCATAATTAATTACCCGTGATAGTGTCACCAAGCTCCTTAATGTCACTAGTTGTGTTTGTGTATGAGAATCCAACGCCAACGGGGGATTCTAAAAATAGTAAGTTGGCCGCTACATGGAAAAATTGAAAACACAATAATACTTGTCAGAATCTTGAAAAATTAATTATATCAACTTAAATTGAGTAATATCAAAGACATAACAAAAACCTAACTATAGAGGAACAGAATTTTGCATAGTAACAAAAAGAGTATTATTAACCCTAAAAGATTAGGTGATTGTAGATATTGGATTGATCATATACATACCTACCTCTGTTCCATGTGTTATTGTTAAACTTGAGCTCTGGTTTCCCCTTCTGCGGAAAGAAAGGTCCCAACTCTTCTGATTGCCCAAAGCCTATTGATGAACATCCTGGACCTGAAATGTACCTTGAGATTACTTATAGATAGTAAATCTAATACATAATTTAGTTACTATTATGGAAGCATTTAATACAAAAATAAGGCTATGTAGCCACAAGACTTTATAAACCACAAATACATACATAATTGTTGAATTATGGATCAGGAATACTCTGTTAGTTTATAGAACTTAATACACAAGATTTTATCTATTAATATGGTCGTAATTTGGACCACACTAAAGGGACATGGTTTTAATAAGCTTGCCCACAACACAATCAATTAATGCAAATATTTTTTTATAGTGTATGTACTTTAAAGAAAAGTACAGAATTGCAGGAATTAATTTTTGGAATAACATTTCTTGGTATAAGAAATAAGAAAGACAGGTAGAATTTCTGATGCATGACGATGCGGATGCAATACATATATAAACATGGGATACCACATTTTTTAAGAAAATCTAGAATAGAAAATAGTGGTATATGTGTGCTTATATAAATATATATATAAACATATATATATGTATACCCCATGTCCAAATATCAATACTCTTGTTAGCAGTATCCATTTTGTTTTTTTTTGTTTTTTTTTTTTTTCAAATTTTCAATACTCTAGAGCAATTCGGGAAGTGCTTGATACTACACAACCATTTTCAGAAGTATTCGTGTATCATAGGAGAAATAATCTCTATACTCCATACTCTATAGTGTGCGCCATAAATATTTGACTATACTCTTTTCTTGGTAATTCTAAATAAGATTCCAATATTACAATAATTATATTTTTATAACAAAAATTTCAAATATTATAAGTTAATAATGTCAATTATGTTAATATAATCCAGGATTGGATTTTAATTCATTTAATAGACTTTTAACTTCATAATATTATTTTATTTTTCATTCATTAGTCTCACACTTTATATGAAAAATGAGAGAATAAAGATACTATTGAACATAGAGAATTCAAATAAATAACCCAAAAACATTTACAATAACCTTCATATCTTTACCTTATTTTTTAAACTTGACACCAATTTTTTATAAAATATCATAAACTACCCTACCATATCCAAATACGAAATCCTCTTGCTAGTCGTATTCATTTTTCTTGAAATTAAGTGAATGTGTGACTCAAAACCGAGTTCATTTCAACAAAACCACTTTCCTGAGTAGGAAAGTGGGTTGGTCAGAATTCACTCATTATTTTCACATTGGGAGAAAAGCTTTCTTAAGTTTAAATTCACTATGATTTTTTTTTTCTTTCAAGACTTTGGTTCAAAAGACTTGTATTCTGTGCCAATGCACATGTTTTGTACAAGCATGACATATGCATACACACATATATATATATATGTATATATATATAAACATGTAATAAAAGTCTAATTAAAAGATTGAAGATGTATGAAAGATTGAAGGGTACCTCCATTAAGCCACAGGAGGAGAGGTTTCTTGTGAGGATTTCTGGTGGCTTCAAAGAACCAATAAAACAGTGCTCTGCCATGAGTTTGGTTAACAGTGACATACCCTGCATACTGTTTGAAACTAACCCGTGGTTGCCCTGGCAGCCGCACCACTCGGTCTGCTTCTTGCTGTGCCGGGATGGTGGTGCTGCTCTGCTGGTTTCTGGCCCCCGCCGCCCCACCGCCGCCGCCAATACCAGCATTACTAACAAAAGAACATGATGAATTAGATAATCATTTAGCACATTATTGTACATCACTCTAGCTTTCTCTATGTGTATGTTGATTAAATATATGTTTGTTTATGATGAAATTATGTATTTGTAGGTTACATGTATATATAGTGATAGAGGAGAGACACACGAAAGATAATAATAATTCCTTAACTAAAAATATTCCCAAGGATCTTGCACACTTTCCATTCCATGCCTTTTTAGAAATCTCTTTTAGAAGTTATATAAATACACACACACACACACACACACACACACATATATATATATATATATTATCTGTATGCATAATATGTGTATATAGATACACACACACATGTAAAATGTGTGTATGCATAGGATCACTTACTATTTTTGAGTTAATTTGATTATTTTTTTCAGTATTGCATTTTAATATGAATTAATAACATAATAAATACTGCAATTCGAAAATTAGTATCATAGATTTGAAAAATTAATAATAATATTAATCAACAAAGGAAAAGGGTTTGCTGGAATTAGTTTTCAGTCAATTGCTTTGCCTTCAAATGTCTGACCTCTTTAATTAGTATTTAATTATTCCTATAATCAATAATTAGATTTTTTGATTATTTGGACCATAATATATCAATCAACATCTCTAGCAACATTTTTCAGATTATGGATTATGGAAGGTACATTATTGTTTTCTGCAAAAGATCTTTTTCTTATGGTACACTATTATTTAGTCAATAATTTTGTATAATAAAATCAAGTAAAAATCATCATTTGATATTCTAACTGCAAATTAAGGATGTGAAATATATATTAACTAATTCTGCAAATAAAATTAAAAGCATTGAATACCATCCAAAGTAATTTTTTTATATCACTCCAAACTTTCTATTATAATTGATATTTTATTTTCTATTACAATATCACTATCAATTGTAATAGAGAATATGACTATTTTTCAATAGAATTGTAAGTCATTAAATTGTACATAATTTTATTTTATTACATACGACTCATTTCATAAAAAATTAAGTATCAAATTCTATTATCCAAATATGGTTATAATCATTAGATTAAATACAATGATATCATCTTTTCTATTTTATGTTAATATCACATACACATAATAATTCATAGACTCATTTAAACAATGACATGAAATCTCACAAATTTTGGATTTTCTACACAAAAGCGAAAAAAAAAAAAAAAGAATAACACAAGATTCTCATCTCATGTAGACTTCTATAATGACAGTCAAACATTTCATTTTCTGTCATTCACACACAAACAAGCACGAAATCTTGAAAAGTCCTTAGCCACAAATTTTATCAAATAGGTTCATAATAAAATTGATTCCAAGCAAGACTCGTGGACATAAGGTAATGTACTATAATATGTATTTTGTCACTTGGGTTTGACAAAGTCTTATTTTGGATTGGGGAAAAGTAATTTTGATTCTCTCTTATGTTATAATTGGTATGTAGGAATGAAGTGTAAATAAAATAGGTATTTTTAAATTTATTTTTAAATATATAATTAGTATAATTTAGTATTAACAATATTAATTTTCAAAAAAATCATCATTCCTAAAAACATGAATTTAGCTATTTTCTTCCTCCTTTATGAATTTAGTCATTCTTAATCAGTGATGAATGAACTTATATTTATCTTTGATAAAATTATCCTTTTAAACTAAATAAAAATATTCGATAAATTTTAGGAATAATAAAAGATCGGGTCCGTTCGGCTAAAATACGACTTCTCAAGATTTTTATGAACTCAAACTCGAACTCATCCCAAACCCGAGAGTCTGTAGGTTGAATCCATTATACATGAATTATAATTTTAAAAATATTAAAAAATATTTTTTAAAATATCACCATAACTTTCAAAATATGAGAAAATAATATTATCAATAAATAACTAATTATTTAAATTATATATACATTGTTTAATTTTTCAAAAATTAAAAATTCCAAATATACTTGTTACTTTTATATATTTTAACCATTTATTAATTTTATATTATTATTTTAATTTATAAGAGTATTTTATTTATATTCTTTTATGAGTATATATAAGATACATATATTTTCTCATATATATCACACAAATACATACATAATAAATAAAAAATATATGCAATATTTAAAGGAATTGGGATCAGATCGGGTTTTGGTCTTAAAACTAAAACCTGAGTTCCAACTAGAGATCTGTTTATGATTTCAAAACCTACTCGAAGCAAGACGAGTTCAGAGTGGTCCGAGTTTTACTCATAGTCATTGTATCCTGATAAAAGAGAACCAACATAAAAAAATATTTTTTTTTCTATATCATCTTCTTCAACTATTTATCCCAATCCAGTCAATGATAAAATAGAATATAAAGTAATTCATTGTGTTTTTTTTTTAATGCAAAAAATATTTATATCAGTGTGAGATTTTGTCTATATAGATATATATTAATACCGACTAAAATAATAATAAACCCACATATGCACAATATATCAAATAATAATTTTATTCTAAAAAATTTCTATCGAATGGTAATTTAATCATCAAAAATAATTTTATTTCAGTCATATTATTCATTTCTATTTGGCAATCATGGGATTAAAATCAATCAAAGAATGATGATTCCATTCCTTTTTCATTCCTTATACATATCAAACATAGAATATATTATATTCATATAATTTATTTTCTATCATCATTCTATTCCTGTCTAATTCCATTATTACATACCAATTGCCCCCATAATCTATTTAGGCCCATTTGGTTTAGATTAGTTTTCACATAAAATTATTTAAGCAATTAATTTTGAACTAATTAATTTAAAAATACTTAGTTTTTCTACTTTTTAGTTATCAAATCAAAGATCAAGTTTTTGGCATATAATCAATAATTTTACTAAAATGATTGTTTAATATGTGTGAATCATCCTTTTTTTTGTTCAATTAATTTATAATCTATTAAAAAAAATATAGAGCAACAATTAAAAACAAAAACTTATCATTCACTTTGGTATTTCACAATTATTATTAATGTCATTGATGGTAAGTTGCATATCGACTGTCATGACTTCAAGTTGCATTCTATATAGGCTTCATAAATCGCATTGCTAAATATCTATAAATATCTGCAATATAGTTTATACCGATTCCTTGTAATTGACCAACGTTTGAAACATTACCAGAACTGGTCATTACGCATCTTTAATCTTGAAAATGAATTACTAGATGCGGAAGAAGTTAATATTGAGGATATTTTTCCACAAATTTTAGAGGTTTAAATTTGGAAAGACAAGAAAACATCATTTTGATCAGCAAAAAAATGTTTTAATTTCTTGTTTCATTGCATTTGAATTTCAAATAATCAGATTTTACAATAATTAATTTTATATTAATTGTTTTTTTATTAAATCAATTAACAAGATTGATGTAAAAATAACGTGTTTTACCACTTTACCCTTTGTACTTAATTTTATTTACTTAATAGGAGAAGATTTGCGCACTTACTATCAAGTCATAACCCGACCTGATATTTGGATATGGATTGACCCGATCAATCACTATTGATTTTGGAATACAATTTTTATACAGGAGTAGGGGATATGTGATGTAATTCCCCATGAGCAACTTTTTGTTTTTGTACATATGACAATTATTTGAAAACTTCTAAAATAAAAGCAAGATCGAGATATGAGATACCAAATAGGATTAAATACATTTTTGTGTTATGATTTTTAAAAAATATCTTGAGCTTTAATTAATATATCTTTGTTTTTTGCCTTGTTCTTCGTTACAATAAAAAGATTGAAATACCCCTCTCTCCATAAGCCTTTCTAAAGGTAATTTCGTTGTTTCAAGGTCCTGTAAGTAAATATTATTTTTTTAAAATTTGAATGTCTTTTTTAATTACATAAATAATAGCACATTTTTGTTTAATGAATTGTGAGGGTAAATTTTGTATGATGTAATTTGTTCTTGTTTTAAATAATATTTTGCCCAAACTCAAAGATTGCACGAAAATATCCGACACTCCTAATAAAGCAATCTATGTCATAGAATGACTTAAAAATCCAAAGATGGGAGTTTTAATGCAGGTATCCTCTTTGTTGATGGGATGGCTCACGTGTAAAATAATAGATTAAATATTTATATTTTAATTTTTATTTATATTTGAAAATTTAATTAAGTGTAATTCTTAAAGTAAATAGCTAAATCAATTGATATTGTAATTAGAATATATTGTCCTGTTCTAATTAGTTAATTAATCAGATTATCCAAATTCTCATATTTCAGTTAAATATTCTAACATGCAACGAAAAGTTAAAATTGACACATTTATTTTTAACGTGCTTCGGATATCAAGTATCGTATATTGACGAGGCCACGCATTGAGAAAAAACAATTCACTTATTAGAAACATTACATAATACAATAATATGATCTAAACAAATAAAGACTCCATTTTATATGGAGTCATTCTCATATCAACCAATCAAGAACTTGTTCTTGCGAAATCCCTACGATTTGAATTCTGAACTATTAAAATTACTTCAATGCTGGAATCCCTTCTAAAGGCAGAACATCTTCTCCCAAATGCTAACTTTTTCTCCTTAAGGATATTGAAGAACGAAGTTGCAATATGATTTGCAACGTACACCACAACTCCTGACAGTCTAGGCAGTCTTGAAATCACAAATAATCAGCTCATACCAGATTCACCTTGGAGATAAAAATTCTGCAGACATTAAACTCTAAAAAATTCTCTGCATCATATACACGAAGGATTGTCTTTTTATATCAATCTATTTGCAAATCTCCTAGATATGTTAAGATATGTTCAATATCTTCTCCTTTCCATGTTGGATTTTTTACCATATTGGAACTCCTTCCATCTTTATCTTCAAGATTCCGTCCTTAATCAGAATTCATTTTCTATCGAGATTCTGCATTTAATTTTGACTTTAATCCCTTTAAGTAAGCTTCCATAAAATCCAATCTAAGCAATTTCCTTAATTATAGTAGTCAAATCCTTTAGGTAAGCTTTCGTAAAATCCAACCCAAGCAATCTCCTTAATTATAGTACACAAATCCTGCAAGGAAACAAATAAAATTAAGTAGGATATTTTCTTTCCTTATTTGTAACATCCTAAATTAAGTAGGAATCTTCCAAATTAGTTTTGACAAAAAATGCCAACTACAATTCATATCCAACCAGGATACT
Organism: Paulownia fortunei; assembly: GCA_019321725.1. NCBI lineage: Eukaryota > Viridiplantae > Streptophyta > Magnoliopsida > Lamiales > Paulowniaceae > Paulownia > Paulownia fortunei. The sequence goes on along the minus strand of CM033121.1, from coordinate 11,862,622 downwards.
TAACAATGTCCCCGTTTGGTAGTTTTGATCAAAACTTTTAACTTACTTTGGATGTTAAACATATGCAAAGATCAATGTTAAAACATAAATATCTAACAACTATCAACAACAATGAGTTGGAAAATTCAAGCAAATTCTTAATAATCACACTTCTGTGCAGAATACCTAGCTAGATAGCTCGCCTCTTATTTGCATGATCAGAAATCAAGTGCATCAAGATAACTCCTTTGGCTTTTCAAGCAATTCAAAGTATAAGCAATCAAACAAATTATCAAGCTAACATAATCATCAATCATAAAAAAAATAAAAAATCAATCATCAATCATCAATCATCCTATCGTCAATCATTACTCCTCTTCTTGAATAAAAATGGGTAAAGGTCCACAAGAATTAAAATCATAATTGAAATCATCATCAGTGATAACTTTCCCTGACTATTTGGCCTTCAATTGAGCAATGAAAGAAACTATTTGATTTTTCTTAGTAGCCAGGTGCTACATCTACTACCTAAACCTCAGAACTTCCTGTTGAAGAAATAGGAGGAAATTTGCCATAGTCAATGTTTCAACATGATCACATAATATAATTGTAAAATTGCAATATAATCACTCTCCCCCTACATTCATGGTTAGAATTGAGCAATTCACTAAGTAGAGTCCAAATAATCCAAGAACAAAATCAAGAATTATCATATCATAACATTACCAATTGCAAGACATGAATAACAGTGGGATCATCAAACACACATCACAGTCAGCATCATATTATCATCCAAAAATGGCAGTATAACTCCAGTTCATCAAAAAAATTAGTAATTGAGTATCATATTTGGAAACAACAAAATAAACTCCCCATAAGTTTGTGGTCTTAAATAAAAAATACAAAACTAGAATAAGCATGTGCAAATCATTCATAATCAAATCAAATAAAACATCAGAAACCATCAGAAATAAGCAAAACAACATCCACTCCCCCTCAGTCTTGGAATCCTCAGAATGGAGGAATACTCTCTAAACGTGACCTGCGAATAATGTTGCAACATAGACAGAGGGTGAATCACCAACATTGTGTGGCTTTCCTTTACCTTTCCCTTTGAAGTTATCAAAATGGCTTCGCATCATCAAACAAGAAAAGTTCATCAATCTACTGCATGATGGCCTAGAGTGACTAGGTATGTAAAAATCCCACATCACAACTAATGTGATTTACATATAAAGAAACTCTGGATAGATCAACCATCCTTGGTATTCAAAGATGAAAGTCAACAAGAATGGTGTGCAATAGAAAATCATAAAAGACTTCCTCAAGTTGGCTATGGAAGAAAATAAGGTTGATGATTTGTAGCATGAGAGAGTGCTAAAGAAGTCCACTTCCAACTAGGAAGGAAACTACCTCTTTAGGACAAAGTGAACATCTTAAAATAAAAAGATTTTATCCTCTCCTTAGATTTCAATGCATCATTCATGAATGGATGAAACTTTACCAAGTTGGAAGACAAGGGGAGAAGACTAGCTACTACATTGCATTGCCCCGCCTCTTTGAAGATAAAGGCAAAAAGGGGAAAACATAGTCAAAAATGACAAAGCATTAATAGAAGGGGTGAAACTTCCACAAGAAAAGTAATCAGACTTTTCTCTGAAGTTAAATAAAGAGAAAATACATGGAGCAGATTTTCCATGTAGAAAACCCAACATCTATTTATAAAATAGCAGAGCCAGCTGAAGACAGGCTGAAAAACAACACTAAAGACTGCAGTAGTCGTAGCTTATAGTTTTAAATGTAAAACGCTAATGTGATCATTGTAATATTTCATGATTGAATAAAATGAATATCTATTATCATGAAATATATTACTTTATTGTTCTCAAGAGTCTTGCCATCATAAAAAAATGGGAAAATCTTAGGTATAACTTGTACAGATTTTGATGATGAATAGGTTAGTGTAGGTGTTAGGGTAGTGCCTGGCTAGGCAATTAGATTGATCTTTTCTTGAGCTCTTGTATAAACAATTTTATTCACAGTTTAATAATATAATGAAATTTCTTTATCATAATGGTACCATACATAGTTATGGGGTACGATCAAGCATAGGATGGGATTATGGGACATGCCTATATGGCTTTCATTATAAATTAGTTCCAAGTCAAGGGTTTGTTGAGTTAAGACATCAATAATCCCAATAAAACTTGCACATACAATGTATGTTCGAAAGGAGAATGTCTCGTTCCATATAGGTATAGGTGTAGCGATACTAGTGTATTTATGCGGGTGCATAATAGAGAACAAATATACTGAACACCCCGCTTGAAATTCCTAATTGGAAACGCTGATTGACGAATGGGAATTTTTTAGTTACGATAGTGTAAGAATTATTTCTTGAACTCACAGCACCATTCTAACCTTGTGCACAATATGTTTTACTTTAATATATTTTCCCATAGCGTGACAATCACAAAGGGAACATATAAGGTGTAATGTCTTCGTGTATGAAAGATAGTCAGTGGCCAACAAAGGATCCATCATGTATCTAGTTAAATAGATGAATCTCCTATGCTTCCATGGTCCTTGAATCAGATTTTCTTAGCCAAGTTTAGATGATATTAGACGAGTATTTTCTAATATTCATTCAAGAGTCAAAGAAACTAGGAATGCAATTAAAGTTACTAAGTCAATTTGCATTTCCAATAAAATTTATATCCTAGACTTAGTCATGAGATTAGTAGATCGAGGACCATACTTGCGTGATACTTGTAATAGGAAATAGGCTCGCTATTTTCACCTATATCTAGGTACTCATGAAGCATACTAAATGTTTCCCATGATTTGTTGATTTTTGGAATTAATAGATTAGTTCCAAAAGGATTAATTAATTAAAATAATTAATTATTCAATAAAGTCAAAGAGTTGTGAGTACATTGTTAGCTTATTGGTAAACCTGAGGGGTCACACACTAACTTGGATAATTTGATTTCTAGCCTAAGAAGTGATCCAAAGGTTGGATGAATTTAATTAATATAATTAATTAAATTGAGCTTGATTAATTCAAGTATTTAATTAATTTAATTAATTATCTAAATTATTTAATTAGCCTAATTAGATTAGTTAAATGAAGTTGTAACAAATAATAAGATCAATTAATTATAGTGGCCCTTTTAATTCATATAGATGAATTAATTTAATTTATTAGATCAATTAAATTGAACCTAATTAATTGGGTCAAGGTCCATAACGAGTGAACTTGTTGGATGCCCATTAGAAATTTAATGGAAATTTAATTCCTGCAAGAATTCAGGTCAAAGTTTCCTATTCGATGGGAAGACTTACCTTATCAAACACTAGCACTAAAATAAGGCAATAATTCTACGTGATGGAAATACTTACTAAAGAAATAACTCCATGTGATGGAAATATCTAGGTAAGGTTATAATTCTATGTGATGGAAATACTTACCTAAAGGAAGTAATTCCATATGATGGGAACACTTTCTTGTCTAATACTAGTTAAAATAAGGTAGTAAATCTTACCTTGTAAGACAAGGTGTTGGACAAGGAACTAATTTCATATGGTGGAATTATTAAGTGCAATGAAACACATTCATAGAGGATAAATATTGTAGAAAATGTTTAAGCAATTGGGCATTTTTCTTGTAGCAAAAAATCCTCCCTTTTTTATCTTGTTCAAAATTCGACCAAAACCTAACTGAATTTTGATTAATTCTTCTTCAAATAGTTGAATTAAGAGTTAATCAATTACCTTACACAAGTAGTTATGCTATATTCCAAAATACTTTTCTTAGGCACAACCCTTATCCTACAAACATAGAAATAATTGCGAGTGAACATATAAGGTGTGGATATGTTTATAGAAGTGACAGTTGGGACCCTAAGCAAAGCGTTTTAAACATAAGGGGATTTGTGAATTGTTCATGGAGAGATAACAACATGAGTCATTTTAATTCATTGTCATCAACAGAAAACATCAAGTATAAATTCTAATTAATACTTGATCTATTTTAATTTTAGATATAAAAAATTAATAATCGATTAATTACTATGAATTCAAGATGCAATCAATTGCATGTGATGTATGTTTATGTTTTACTAAGAATTTTAAACTCTATTACATTTTATATCCCATGATTATGCGAACCCAACACTAAGTTAGACCCCACCGAACTCTTAATATTTTTTTTTTTGGAATGACCTTTGTAAATGCTACTCTACTAGGCAGTCTCATAGAAGACTTATCTTGAAAATAGAAAAGGATAAAAAAGAGC